>JAKFHU010001386.1:0-43108 GCA_023783475.1 Daubentonia madagascariensis | reverse complement strand
CAAAATCTGCCAAATGTGTGGGTAAAGGTGAGCACATCTCTACTTTGCGTAACATGGAAGTAGTTATTAACTGTCTTCTAGGAGAGAGTAAAGCTAATAGTTCATGAATGGGATGAGACAGTGGGATCATAGCCATCGAGTAGTGCAGAGGATATGTTTTAAGAAAAACAAAAAGAGTATGTTTGTGAAGCAAAATGAGTCATTATCTTTGTGCTTTTTCTAATGTCCCCTCACATGGAAAGAGGCCTTTGTAGAAGCAGGAAGATCCTATTTCTTATTTAGATTTTAATGTGCAATTGAGAGAATTCTACAGTCACGTTTTCATCCAATTATTTTTTGTAGACCCCTTTAAGTCCCACGTTATATTCTATGATTTGTGATCTTATCAATACCATTTAAGAAATCTGGATCCCACCTAATGGTCCTGATAAAAAGCAAGCACATGATCCATTTCTTATCCAAGGAGATCTTGGAAATGGTTATTGAAGGTGAAGGTCTCCAGTGAGAAAAGAAAATACTGGATGTGTGGATATCAAATTGGCTTCATGCTCTCTTCTAAGACAGTGAATATTTAGTTCGATGTCATACAAAGTAGAGATGTGCTCATCTGAACCCTCACTGTGCCAGATTTTGCGTATGGAGATAAACGACATCCATCCTCCAACTTTTATGTTGGCAAAAACTCACTGTGTAAACATAAAAGTGTGAGAGTGTATCAGCCATCCATGGAATAGCACATCAGCAGTACAAATAATTTACTGGCAATCCATCATCCTCAGAGTAGGTGATGGTGATAATGATATCGATATTTACTAAATTCTGACCAGGTGCGTACATTGTCTGTTTAGTCCTAGAGGTTCTCAAGCTATTTATCATCAACAATGAAGAATCTGAGGATATGAGGTTTAATATGTCCCAGTCTATCCAGCAAATGAGTTACAGGAGGTAATGTTGAAAGCATAACCTAAGAAAGCTCATAGGTAGAATAGTATGACCAACAATATATTGATTATGACAGTTTACCCTTACTGATCCATTACCACATACTAAATAGTTTACTAATCAGTACATCTGACAGAATCTGCTCATGCAGCCCCTCAGTTAAGCCATTACCACAATTCTACAGATGAACTATAATAGTTCAATAGAAATATGTTTTGTAGGATGCTCAAGATCACACCGTTTATAATAACAGGTAACTTATGAATTTTGGGAATACCCACGTAAAATCAACTTCTTTGATGTGATAATAGCAGCTATCAAATAATGAGAAACTACCATTTGACTGGGTCATGACACCAGTATATAAACTCATTACTTAGCCTTGAAAGAAAAGACTATTCTCCTTAATTTGAAGTTGAGAAATCTGAACTCTCAAGAAGTTGTAAGTTGCCAAAAGTCCCAAGATCAAGAGCCAATATTGGGTGACTAATGGTCTACAAATTTCCCATTCTTCTTATTATCTGTATTTTCTATCCCAATCAAAGATTGTCACATCACTTTTAGATGGCTACTATGCACCATCCAAATGTTTCCTATGCAGAGTGTTAATCCATCACAGCACTGTTCTAAATCTTGAAATATTAATAAAAGAGCAGAAATCAAAGCTTTACCTGTGGGGAGAATCCACCTTGTGAAATCAAGAGGGAACATCAATGTGCCACTGATCAGGTTCTTTGATCTCAGGGGTAAAAAAACAAAAAGGAGCTGACTGTTGCTGGTGACATGGACCTTTACTACCTTTGCTCCTGAGAGTAAAGTAAAAGAAGGAAATATTCAAATGAGTTATGATACAGATGGTGACTTCATAATCCTCAGACATCATAACAGCCACAAAGCAACTGGAAACAGGGCACCACCACTTAAACCTCACTTGAGCATATTTCACAAGGACACAGCTTTAAAAACCAGCTTTATTTCTTCAGCCCGTGATTAAATATTCCAATTTCAGTCAACTCCATCATACCTTTGTTCCCCAGCCAAGCGTCAGTCAACACTAGCCACAAATCTAGCTATTTAATGAAGATAATTAAATAGAGGGAGTTGGATCAATTGTTCCTGCAGGACAAAGGCAAAAGGAAACTATGTGGTAACAGACACAGTAACTGAAGGTGCCTCTAAAACACAGAGAACTTAGGGGTGTGAAGGTCATAGTGAAGTATACTGAACCTTCACTGTAGTTAAATTCAGTGATCATGACTGCATGTGAGTAACAAGAAAACCAGACAGAAAATAGAGTAATGATTTCAAGAGTCCACACTTAACATTGATGAGATGAGTACAGAAGGGTGAGATAGGAAACAAAATCGTTTAAAAACCAGCATATTGAGAACATTGCAAATGTTCTCTGCTACCTATGATGAAATCTGTATTAATTATTGTTAAGCAAAATTTCTCTACTATACGGCCAAATGTCCTCACCCTATTGTATTTTTTGACCAATTTATCAACTTCTGATTATCAACCCCTTCATTTCCCAGGCTTTGGTAACCACCATTCTACCCTCTACCTCCATGAGATTCACTCTCTAAGCTAATACATATGAGTGAGAACATGTGATATTTATCTTTCTGTGCCTGACTTATTTCCTTTAACATAATGTCCTCCAAGTACATCCATGTTGCTGCAAATGACAGGATTTCCTTCTTTTTATGGCTGAATACTATTCCATTGTGTATATTTGCCACGTTTTCTTTATTAAAAATTTTAAGGAAAAAAAAATCATAGCCAGGTGCAGTGACTCACGCTTGTAATCCTAGCACTCTGGGAGACCAGGCGGGAGGATTGCTTGAGCTCAAGAGGCCAAGATTAGCCTGAGCAAGAGCGAGACCCCGTTTCTACTAAAAATAAAAAAGTAGCCTGGTGTAGTGGGTGTGCCTGTAGTCCCAGCTACTGGGGAGCCTGAGGCAGGAGGATGGCTTGAGCCCAGGAGTTTGAGGTTGCCGTGAGCTATGATGACACCACTGCACTCCACCCTGGGGTGACATTGTGAACCTCTGTCTCAAAAAAAATCACCAAACAATGTATCAGTCTCTGAATGTGAAGTTTAAGAGGTACCGTTACCATGTGGTTCTTTTCTAAAATATGACGAACATCCATATGTGTATACCTACACAATTTGAATAAATGTATAATAAAAATCTGAGTGGTAAAGAAAAGGCATGTTAAGGACATTTTGTGTGATGTTCAAAGACAATGCATTTGAAGAAGATATTTGAAGAAAATCACACTGCCTGGTGTTACAATAAGGTCTTTTGTAACTGGCCCATTCAAGCTGGGTCTCTTAGGAGCTTCATCACCTGAATGATCACTGGTAGTTTCAAAAACCCTCGTATCCAGACATGCCCAAGTAAATCAGAGTCTCTGGTAATGAGACACAATCATCAATAATTTTAAGCTTCCCAGATGATGTCATAAAAGCCAAGGTTCAGGACCAGTGATGTGGATCCTCACACATAACCTGCCTTGATAGATTACATGGATACAATGTGTTATAAGAAGAAATTACATGAGGCCAGGCTCGGTGGCTCAGGCCTGTAATCCTAGCACTTTAGGAGGCCAAGGCGGGAGGATTGATTGACACCAGGAGTTTGGGACCAGCCTGTGCAGTAGTGACACCCCATCTCTACAAAAGAAATTAACAATTTACCAGGCTTGGTGGAGCGCGCCTGTAGTCCCAGCTACTTGGGGGGCTGAGGCAGGAGGATAACCTGAGCCCAGGAGTTCAAGGATACAGTGAGCTATAAAGATACAACTGCTCTGAAGCCTAGGCAACAGAGCAAGACCCTATCTCTTTAAAAAAAGCAAAAACAACAAAAAAAAAAAAAAGAGAGAAATTACACAGGAGCCAAAGTAAAATAAGTTCTCACTGAACCTCCTCAATAGGTTCCTGGAAGCTACCACTATATGCCACTATATGACATATAATGACATATAATGAAACAAATTTTTTTCCTCATCAAATCACAGCCAAAAAAAGTTGAAAAAAATGTATTTCCAACACCTGCTATACTTTGTTTCCTTAAATTCACTGTTTCAAAGAGGCTGTCAATGTTAAGTGAGGGCAGAGTCCGTAAAAAAAGACTTGTGATTTCATCCGCATGCAAGAACCATTGCTCGGAAGCTAAAAGAGGCTGTCTAGTTATATTGGATTTGGTCATAATGTTTATGATAAACAAAGGATTCTCATTTCAATTAAAGACATAAGGAAGGAAGCGATGTTCATGTATGGAACATGGGGAGGAGTGAAATCCAATAGCAAAAAAAAAAAAAAAATGTGAACAAGGGGGCAGAATTTCGTGATCTACATATTTGCATTTCATGTCTTCACTCCACACTATAAAAAGAATAGAACAAAAAATGAAATTACACTCTTCAGCTATGCAGCCTCCACAGGGCACTTTTAATGTGTGAGTTTCTCAGACTATAGATAAAGGGGTTCAGCATGGGGGTGACCACATTCTTCATGACTGAGGTGACTGCATCCTTCCAGGAGGAAAAGGACACAGCTGAACTGAGGTACACCCCAAGGGCTGTTCCATAAAATAAGCAAACAACTGACAAGTGAGAGCCACAGGTGGAGAAGGCTTTATACTTCCCACCTAATGGACTCTCAGAATGGAGGAAACAATCTTATAGTAAAAGAAAAGGATGCCTATGACAAGAAGGAAACCAAATAGAGCAACAATGAAATGCAGCATTATGTTATTGATGAAGGTGACAGAACAGGCAAGCTTGAGGAGTTGAGAAGGGTCACAGAAGAAATTAGAAATTTCCACATCCTTGAAGCAGGTGAGTTGTAAAACAATCAAATTGTGTAGGTGGGAGTCCAAAAGGTTAAGAACAAAAGAAACCAAAACAAATAAGCCAAAGAGGTGGGGGTACATGCTGACCTGGTAGTACAGGGGGTGACAGATGGCTACAAACCGCTCATAGGCCATCACGGTCAGAAGCATATCATCCATGCATCCAAAAAGCATCAGAAAGTCATCTGCGTCAGGCAGCCCCCATAGGAGATGACTCTGCTGTGAGTTTGGATGTCCACAATCATCTTGGGGATGGTGGTGGAGGTGAAACAGATGTCAGCCAGGGACAGGATGGAGAGGAAGAAGTACATGGGGGTGTGGAGGTGGGAGTTGGAGCCTACAGTCAGGATGATGAGTAGGTTCCCAAGCACCATGACCAGGTACATGGACAGGTACAGCCCACAGAGGATGGGCTACAGTTCTGGGTCATCTGAGAGTCCCAGGAGGAGGGATTCTGAGACACCTGTTAGATTCTGTGGTTCAGTGTAGCTTGGACAGCTGTTGAGAAGAAAATAAGGTTGGACAGAAGAAAACAAGTAAACCAGCACCCACCACTGTGTCTGTATTGGGGATTCAAGCACCTCACAAGTACAGTGTTCACATTTGAGGACCACACATGTTCAGCAACATTTCTCAGTTCTGACTTACCCAATCTACCTAGAACTCTCTGCTGATTGATGTTTGTATTTTTGATGCTTTCTTCACACAGCAATTTGGAGATAATGGTGCAAAATTATAGGACAGGATATATATAAAATCCAGGATCAGTTATACCACTTTTCACAAAAAAGAGAAAAAAATATCCTCCCATTTTAAGAAAAATTCATTCTAATTAAAGAAATATGAGAAGCAGTTAAATATACCATATTTTATTCTAACACAGTGGTACAAATTCCATGATGTAGAATATTCATACATACTCTGTAAGGGTTAGAATCATGTTATCTGGACTAAAGTTAATAGTGCATAAGAAGTAAAAACACTTATGCACTATTTGTGTTCTAGAGTTTTCATCATTCTTATGTTTTGTGACTTCCTTTCTTCATGGAAGTAAGTGCTCAATCAAATATGTGGGTTTAATTATAAAATTCATTTAATATATCAATCCTGTCCTTGGCTTAGGTGGACTTTGAGCTGTGACAAGTAAGGTTTAGTTAAATCCACATCATCATAGGCCATCAGTGAGCACAAGGAGGTTGAGAGTGTACAGCCCCTGTCGATGATTAAACAGAAATTAAATGTTAAGAACAGCTTTGCATTATGTTTTTGAGCTTGGAGTTGTGACACTCTGATGGGTGTCTCATGTCAATCAGTAAGATTTACCCTCTTTTTGCCAGTTTTGCTTTTTGTTATACCATGAAAGTCTCTGCCATGGTCTTTGAATAACTGAATGTGGTAGATGCCATTAAATGGAATTAAAGGGTCCAAATCTCCATCACATAGACACACACAGGAGCTATTTTATCTTGGCTCTAGTTCCATGGGGCATCCCTGACAGTAATGAAAGGACACACAGGAAACCACCAAGTGTGATGAAGCTACACGGATTGTGGCAAATTTTTATGAACCAAGAAAAAGTGTAGTCCTTATTCACCAGAGATTTTGATTTCTGATGCCTCCTGTGTTCCAAGGAACATACAGGCTCTGGGGAATCAGGCTGAAAAAGACTCAGTCATTCCTCTCACAACAGTAGGGACTTAATTAAACAAGGAAAGATAAAAGGTCCAGTCAGTGTTGTGGGGAGTTCATAAATTCAGGTCACAGGATATTCCAGTTGAATGACATGGGGATTAAAATTAGAACATTAATAATAACATCTAAAATTAACTTTGCACTTACTTTACACATCCATCACAGAGAGATCCCACAGGGAGCACCTATGGTCTGTTTAATCATTACTCAATGCACTTGCATCACCTAGAATTCAGCTCAGATGACAATGCTGAGTGTCAGAGACGCTAACAACTTGCCCCTTGTCACACGGATAAGTGGAATGAGCAGGATTCAAAATTAAATGATCAGTCTCTGAGTCCCAGGCACTAAACTGTTTGCAGCTTCCTGAAAAGGAATAACCCAATACACTGATTTTATGTCTCCTTTGAGGACATGGACAGCTGCAAAGAAATGCAGTGTTGATCTATTAGTACCAATTTAGCATCAAGTACGTGTAGTGTTCGCTGTTCAATTCTTGTCATACTTCACTAAGAATAGTCTCCAGTCCCATCCAAGTTGTTACAAAAGATACTAATCACCATTATTTTTTATGGCTGAGTACTACTCCATGTTATACGTATACCACATTTTATTAATCCACTCATGTATTGACGGGCACTGGTTTGTTTCCACACCTTTGTCATTGTGAATTGTGCTGCTATAAACATTTGAGTGCAAGGTCTTTTTAAAATAAAATGTCTTTTTTTCCTACTGGTAAATATCTAGTAGTGGGATTGCTGGATCAAATGGTAGGTCTACTTTTAGTTATGGGTAGATGTTGAATGTTATAAAAAACCATGTTTCCCATCCAACCTATTTTACCAACTTGAAAAAGGCAGGAAAAAGTACATTTCATTAAAGACCTAGCAGGAGATCACACACACACACACACACACACAATCTACAGACAATACATTCTGGACGTACATCTTGGTGGGGGGTGACAAGACAGTGGACTGGGAGACACCTGCACAATGCGTCTCTTGCAGAGAGGATTGAACGTGACTAATAGGCATCCACCTTTGGATCAACCCTCTATGTGAGGCCACTGGAAATGCACGGAGAGGAGGCCAGAGTGACGTGGGGAGGAGAGAAGTGGGACGACCTGCTCAGCAAGGTCAGAGGTGCTCAGGGAAGGACCCACATGTGGGGAACAGACAGCAGAGGGAACCCCGGGCTCCATGCTTTCCCTGAGAATGTTGCAAATGCAGCAGCAGGAGGGCCCCTGCACCACAGCAGGCCTCGGGACTGATACAGAGACCTGACTGGAGGCTGTGCAGCTGCAGTTGCTCCAGAGAGAAGGCACAGCAGGCTCATGAGTCCTGGGTGCTGCAGCTGGTGCCAATGTAATATCCAAAAACCCAGAATGCTACTTGTTTCCAGGGGTCAGATCTGTAACTGCTACATCCCCCATACCCTTGCTGGGTGGGGAGGGAGCAGGGAGTCCTGGCACTCATGTGTGGCCCATGGTGGGTGACAGGGCCACCCACCACCACTGCCATTGGGGGACCTGGGCTGAACAGTAGACCATGGGCCCAGCACCTGCATTTGTGGCCTGGGTGATCCCACTCAAACACACCTCCTATGGGATCCGGGCAGTGGATGCACCTGAGAGAAGCTGAGAGAAGAGGCACCAGAGGGGAAGGAACCAGCACAGAAACTCTGTCAATGTGAAAAAACAGGCTGTCTCAACACCCCCAAGGGATCACAATAGTTCTCAAAGAGGAAACTCCATCCAAAAGGAAATTGTTGAAATGACAGGTGTGGAATTCACATGATGGATGGCAAGTAGGGTGAATGAATTGAGGAGATGGCAGAAAACCTCTCAAAGAACCAAAAAAAAATCCAGGATAAGAGTGAAAAATTCACTAAAGACAGAGATAACATTAGAAAAGAGATAACAGATCTTGAAAAATGAAAGATTTCAAAAATACAGCAGGTATTTTTAAAAACAGACTAGACCAGGCACAAAAAATAATTTTGGAATTTGAAGACAAAGATTTTGAGGTAATCTAGTCATTAAAAAAAATGTAGAGAAAAGAACAGTCACTGGGACAAATATGGGACTATGCAAAGTGAGCTAATGTAAGAATCATGGGTATCCCTGAGTGAGAAGAAAAAGCAAGAAACATGGAAAACCTATTTGAGAGAATAATTGAAGAAAACTTCCCTGGAATTGTTAGAGATTTAGATATCCAGATAGAAGGTGGTCATCAAACACTGGGAAGGTTCGTAGCAAATAGGACATCTCCAGGACACATAGTTATCAGCCTGGTCTAAGTCAAAGTTAAGGAGAAAATCCTATAAGCTGCAAGAAGAAAGGAACAAGTTAATTACAAAGAAAAACCCACCATACTAGCAGCAGACCTCTCAGCAGAGACCTTTTAAGTCAGAAGGGGTTGGGGCCCCATTTGTAGTCTTCTTAAATAAAACAACTGCCAGCCATGAATTTTGTATCTTGCAAAACTAAGTTGCATAAGTGAAGGAGAAATAAAGTCTTTCCCAGACAAGCAAACACTAAGGGAATTTGTCACCAGTAGACTTGCCCTACGGGAAGTGCTTAAAAGTACCCTATCCATGGAACAGAACAATCAACACACACCAGTGTAAAAACAGCAGAGAGTTAAAGGTCGTAACTGTTATAAAATATCACAAGGGAGAAAAAAAAAAGCAGATAGGTGTCATTCAACATAATGAACAGAACAGTATCTCATATATCAACATTAACATTGAACATAAATGGTACTAATGCTCATTTAAAAGATACGGATTGGCTGAATGGATAAAAAAAAAAACCCACCCAAATATATGCTGTCTCCAGGAAACCCATCTAACATGCAAGAAGTCCCATAGACTTAAAGTAATGGGATGGAAAAATGTTCCATGAGAAGGGAAACCCAAAGTGAGCAGGAGTAGCTATTCTCACATCAGATAAAATAGACTTTAAATCAACACTCTTAAAAAAGACAAAGATATTACAATTATTATATAATTATAAAGCGTGCAATTCAGCAAGAAGATATAACAATCCCAAATATGTGTGCGCATAACCCTGGAGCTCCCAGATTCATAAAACAAATATGACTAGATCTAAGCAAAGAAATAAACAACATCATCATAATTACCGGGGACTTCAACAATCCAATGGCAGAACTGACAGATCATCAAGGCAGAGGATCAACAAAGAAGCACTGGACTTAAGTGGGACTCCAGAACAAATGCACCTAACAGATATTTACAGAACACTGTACCCAAAAACTAGAGAATATACATTCTTCTCATCAGCATCTGGGATATTTTCCAAGACAGATAATACATCAGCTCACAAAACAAGTCTCAGCAAATTCAGAAAAGTCAAAATCATACCATGTTATATGGTATGGATGACATAAAAATGAAAAGGCTTTTGTGCATCAAAGGATGCTATGAACAGAATGAAATAATAAACCTGGAATAGGAAAATATATTTGTAAATCATATATCTGATAAGAATGTTATATCCAGAATATATCAAGTACTTTTACAACTCAACAACGGAAAAACAAACAGCCCTATTAAAAATGGACAAAGGACTTGAATAAATATTTCTCCAAAGAAGGTATGCAAATTGACAGTAAGCATGCAAAATGGTATCCAACATCATTAATGATCATGGAAGTGCATATCCAAACCACAACAATGTACCACCCAGGATGATAGATACTATAACAAACAAAACAACAAATCACAAGTGTTGGTGAAACTGTAGTGTAGAAGGAATGTTTGTACACTGCTGTTGGGAATATAAAATGGTGCAGCAATATGAGATACAATATGGCACTTCCTCATATAATACAAAATGGAATTTCCAGATGTTCATGCATATCTACTTCTGGGTATATACACAAATGAGTTGAAAGCAGAGACAACAAATATATCTGTACACCCATATTCATAGCAAATTATTCACATTAGCCAAAAACGTGGATGCAACTACATTGTCCATCAACATGGGGTTTATCCATTCGATGGAATATTATGCAGCCTTGAAAAGGAAGGCAATTATGATACATGCTGCAACATGGATGAGCATTAAGGATATCATGCTCAGTGAAATAGATGATTCACAGGACAAACATAGTAGGATTCCACTTATATGGGGTCCTCAGAGGAGTTAAAATCACAGAGACAAAAAGTATCATGGTGGTTTCCACAGGATAGGATGATGAAGAAATAGGGATTTTCTTTTTTGGGCACAGAGTTTCTGTTTTCCAAAATAAAAAATTTCTGGTGATGCATGATGGTGATGATTGCACAATAATGTGAATGTATTGAATGCTACTGAACCATACAATTAAAATGGTTAAATGGTCAATTTTTATATTTTCCATTTTACATAAATCCATTAATATTTATAATTGTTATATGTACAAGTATTACAATTTACAAAAATAAAAATCAATATAAAAAGCAGATGGCTCTTAAAAAAAAAGAAAGATGTCCAAAAAACACACAAGCTTCCTACTGAGTAAAGAAAGATGCCAAGAGGTTCTCTGGCTATTCATTTTCTCTTCTTCTTCCTGCATTAACAGGAAAAAGTCCTCAGAGGCTGGGATGATGTGGACCAGTTTGGCTAATTAGGAGCTCTGTGCCTTGAGCCACCCATGGCCACACAACGTAGATAATCAGCCTGTGCCTCCAGCCCTCAGCCTGATGGTTCAGTCCAGTGGGCTCCACACCAGCGTCTCCTCCTACCAGGGTCGTCTATACCAGGAGGCTCATGTGTGATGCTGCCTTCCTGCCAATCCTCAGGACGGAGACTTCGCCTTCATCGTGCACCACGCAGGGAGGGACAGCGGATCTGCTCTCCGGGATCACGCCCCAGCAGACGGCAAGTGCGGCTCGGTGAGTACTGAGTAACTGTGGGGAGTCTTGTATCCTCATCCTCAGGATAGCAGGACAGGTGGCGTAACCAGATGGGAGGACACCAATGTGCACAATTTCAGCCCAGAGGACTTTGAAGGTTGTTGTCTTGGTTGTGGTCAGGGTCTCAGAAATCTCATTCAAAAGTTTGGTTTTCTCATACTCTGATTCTACGTTCCACAGACATCTCACCCTCTGTGGCAGGAAAACCTCCCTATAAACTGCTCCCTGAGCACTCCAAAATGATTACAATGATGAGGATGAGGAAGAGGTTGAAAATTACAGTAACTGTACCATCATGAATCAATTGGATCTCTGTCCTATGTGCCATGTTTCATTTCATCTGCATAGTTCTCCCCAGGTTGTATGTGTATATGTTATCATTATTTCATGGAAGAGGAAATGAACAACACATTTCATTTAATTTTCCCCAGATCGTGAGGGAGAAGAAGCTGATGCCATGTATGAATCAAGCAGACTATCTGCAGACACATGGCGTTTGGCCAGTCCTCTCACTGATCCTACCACCCTTTCAGCTTCCTGGTTCTCCTGGCAGATACTCCTGCTAACTGTGCTCTTCCTCTTGGGGCTTCCTGGTAGACGACAGCAGAGACCAGGGAATGCCATTTTGACTGCAGCATGTATAGAAAGGGCAGCTGGGATCACATCAAAGGTTATAGAAAGAATTGGCACAGGAGAGTCCAGGGCACATCTCTCCCTTGCCCCTGTTCCTGCATTTCTTTGCAGCTGTCCATGTCCACAAAGGAGACATAAAACGAGGGCACTGGGTTCATTCCTATCCAAGAAGTTGCAAATAGTTTTAAAGTGTACCCAGAGCTACCAGTGGTTAAGACCTCTGACCTCTCCTTAACACTTTCTGAGAGCTGGGAAACAATGAAGGAGTTTAGTGCCTGGGACTCAGAGCTGGTCATTTAATTTTGAATCCTGCCCACTCCCCTTATCGGTGGGACAAAGGGCAAGTTGTTAGTGTCTCTGAGACTCAGCGTTGTCATCTGGGTTGATTTCTAGTTCATGCAACTGCATTGAGTAATGATTATGTAGACCATGGGTGCTCCCTGCGTGATTCATCTGTGATGGATGTGAAAAGTAAATGCAAAGTAAATTTTACAAATTATTTTTAATGTCCTGGTTTAATCCCTACGCCATTCAACTGGAATATCCTGTGACCTGAATTTATGAACTCCCCACAACCCTGACAGCACCTTTAATTTTTCCTCATTTAATTAAGTACTAACTGTTGTGAGAGGAAAGACTGAGTCTTTTTAAGCCTGATTCCCCAGAGCCTGTATGTTCCTTGGAACACAGGAGGCATCAGAAATCAAAATCTCTGGTGAATAAGGACTACACTTTTCTTGCTTCATAAAAATTTGCCATAATCTGTGTAGCTTCTTCACACTTGGTGCTTTCCTGTGTGTCCTTTCATTACTGTCACGGATGCCCCATGGAACTAGAGCCAAGATAAAATAGCTCCTGTGTGTGTCTATGTCGTGGAGATTTGGGCCCCATAATTCCATTTAATGGCATCTACCACATTCAGTTATTCAAAGACCATGGCAGAGACTTTCATGGTATAACAAAAAGCAAAACCTGCAGAAAGAGGGTAAATCTTATTGCTTGACACGAGACACCCCTCTGAGTGTCACATTTCTCCAAGCCCCAAAAAATAATGCAAACGTGTTCTTAACATTTGATTTCTGTTTCATTATTGACAGCGGCTGCACACTCTCAACCTCCTTGTGCTCACTGATGGCCTATGATGATGTGCATTTAACCAAACCTTACTTGTCACAACTCAAAGTCCACCTAAGCCAAGGACAGGATTGATATATTAAATGAATTTTATAATAAAACCCAAATATTTGATTGAACACTTACTTCCAGGAAGAAAGGAAGTCACAAAACATAGGAGTGATGAAAACTCTAGATCATAAATAGTGCATGAAGGTTTTTGCAGTTTATACACTATTAGCTTTAATTTCCACACAACATGATTTTAACTATAATTGAGTATTTATGAATATTCTAAATGAAGGAATCTCAATACAAACACAGTGCTGGGTGCTGGTTTACTTGTTTTCTTTCGTCCAACCTGATTTTCTTCTCAACAGCTATCCAAGCTACACTGAACCACAGAATCTAACAGATGTCTCAGAATTCCTCCTCCTGCAAATCTCAGATGACCCAGAACTGCAGCCCGTCCTCTGTGGGCTGTTCCTGTCCATGTACCTGGTCACGGTGCTCAGGAACCTACTCATCACCCTGGCTGTCAGCTCTGACTTCCACCTCCACACCCCATGTACTTCTTCCTCTCCACCCTGTCCCTGGCTGACATCTGTTTCTTCCCCACCACCATCCCCAAGATGACAGTGGACATCCAAACTCATAGCAGTGTCATCTCCTATGGGGGCTGCCTGACTCAGATGTCCTTACTGATGCTTTTTGGTTGTATGGATGATATGCTTCTGGCCGTGATGGCCAATGACCAGTTTGTGGCCATCTGTCACCCCCTGCACTACCAGGTCATCATGAACCCCCGCCCCGTGGCTTCTTAGTTTTGGTTTCTTTTGTTCTTAGCGTTTTGGTCTCCCAGCTGCACAATTTGACTGTGTTACAGCTCACCTGCTTCAAGGATGTGGGTATTTCTAATTTCTTCTGTGACCTTTTTCAACTCCTCAACCTTGCCTGTGCTGAGACCTTCATCAATAATATAATGCTATATTTCATTATTGCTCTATTTGGTTTTCTTCCTTTCTTAGGGATCCTGTTCTCTTACTATAAGATTGTTTGCTCCATTCTGAGAGTTCCATCATCACGTGGGAAGTATAAAGCCTTCTCCACCTGTGGCTCTCACTTGTCAGTTGTTTGCTTATTTTATGGAACAGCACTTGGGGTGTACCTCAGTTCAGCTGTGTCACCTTCCTCCTGGAAGGATGCAGTCACCTCAGACATGTACACTGTGGTCACCCCCATACTGAACCCCTTTATCTATAGTGTGAGAAACACGGACATTTAAAGTGCCCTGTGGAGGCTGCACAGCCGTATAGTGTAATTTCATTTTTTGTTCTATTCTTTCTATATAGTGTGGAGTCAAAAGACACGAAATGCAAATATGTAGATCAACAAATTCTGCCTGCTTCCTCACATTTTTTTTTCACTCAGTGGGTTTCATTCTTCTCCACGTTTCATGTTTAAATGTTGCTTCCTTTCTTATGTGTTTTATTGAACTGAGTGAGTATTCTGGTATCCTTTGTTCATCATAAACATTATGACTGAATCCAATACACCTACACAGCCTCTTTTAGTTTCTGAGCAATGATCCAGGTGAAATCACAGCTCTTGTTTTATGGAATCAGTCCTCATTTTATGTCATTAGCTTTTTGGAAACTGTGACTTTAAGGAAATAGTGTGCAGCAGGGGTCAGAATAACATTTTTCCTTAATTTTGTTTAGTTATGATGTTGATGAGGAAAAAAAATTTGGTTTCATTATATGTCATTGAGCTTAAAGCTGTAGTTTCCAAGGACCTATTGACGAGGTCAAGTGAGCACTTATTTTACTTCAGCTAATGTGTAATTTCTTTCTTTCTTCTTTCACGACAGGGTCTTGCTTTGTTGCCTAGGCTTGAATGCAAGTGGTGTCATCATAGCTCACTGTATCCTCGAACTCCTGGGTCAAGCGATCCTCCTGCCTCAGCCTCCCAAGTAGCTGGGACTATAGGCACGCTCCACCAAGCCTAGCTAATTTTTAAATGTTTTTGTAGAGATGAGTTCTCGCTATTGCCGAGGCTGTTCAGAAACTGCTGACCTCAAGCGATCCTCCTACCTTGGCCTCCTAAAGTGCTAGGATTTTAGACATGAGCCACCATGCTTGGCCTCATTTGTAATTTCTTTATAAAATTCATCACATCCGTGAAATCTATCAAGGCAGTTTAAGTATGAGGGTCCACATCACTGGTCCTGATCCTGGGCACTTATGACATCATCCGGGAAGCTTCAAAATATTGATGTTTGGGTGTCATTACTAGAGTTTCTGATTTACCTGGGCCTATCTGGATATGAGGATATTTTATGGAACAGGCATCTAGCCATGATTCAGATGATTACGTTCCTAAAGGGACCCAACTTGAATGGACCAGTTACAAAAGACCTTATTGTAACACCAGGAAGGGTGATTTTCTTCAAATATCTTCTACAAACGCATTGTCTTTCAACATGAGACAAAATGTCCTTAAGATGCCTTTTCTTTACCACTAGGATTTTTGTTTTAAATTTAGTCAAAGTGTATAGTAAAAATACATATAGGTTTTTATCATGTTTTAGAAAAGAACCATATGGTAAACAGTACCTCTTACAGTTCACATTCAGAGACTAATAAATTTTTTGTCATTTTTTTATTGAGACAGAGTCTCATAATGTTGCTCCACGTTAGAATGCAGTGGTTTCATCGTAGCTCACTGCAACCTCAAACTTCTGGGCACAAGTGATACTCCTGCCTCAGGCTCCTTACTAGTTGGAACTATGGGCACGCACCAGGACACCCAGCTAATTTTTCTATTTTTAGTAGAGACGGGGTCTTGTTATTGCCCAGGCTGGTGTCAAACTCCTCAGCTAAAGCTATCCCTGCCTTGCCTCCCAGAATGCTAGGATCACAGGCATGGGACACTGAGCCAGGCTATGATTTGTTGTATTTCCTTAATTTTTCTATACTGGGTATTTCTACAGAATCAACTCTGCTGCTCCTGGACCTGCAGTCAAAATGAGCCACCCTGGTCTCTTTCCCCACAGGGTCTCAGCACATCACCATAACAAGCTGCAGCAAATCTGAGCCCAAATTCAGCAAGTGTCCAAGCAGCTTGTGATTTTTGCTCATTAAGAAAGTTTTCTTTTCATCCCAGAATGTATTGTCTTTAGACTGTGTGTTTGTGTGTGTGTGTTTTATCACCTAGAAAAGTGTTTAAGGAATATATATTTCTATATCCTTTTTTTTCTTTTTTCTGAAGCTGGGTCTGGCTCTGTGGCCCAGGCTGGAGTGCAGTGGAGTGATGACATTTCACTGCAGACTCCAATTCCTGGGCTCAAGCCACCCTCTTGCTTCAGACTCCTGAGTAGCTGGGACTACAGGCACCACCACACCCAGGTAAATTTTTTTTCTTTTTTTCTTGTGGAGACAGGGTCTCACTCAGGCTGGTCTGCAAGTCCTGACATCAAGCGATCCTCTTGCCTCAGCCTCCCAAAGTGCTGGGATTACATGCGTGAGCCACCGCACCTGGTCTGAAATGTACTTTTGACCTATCTTTATTCAAGTTCATAAAATAGGTTGTATGAAAATTTTAGTTCTTTGTAACCTTCCTCATTCATCCTGGGGAACCCTGTGGGTCAGAGGGTTCTAAGCGTGAAATTCAAGAATGTTTGTCACGGATTGATACAATGAAAACTGAATATATACCCAATGAAATTGGATACATTATAAAAGACATTATTTATTGGGTGTAAATAAATGCACCAGGTAGATGTGGGAGGACTGCATGACCCACTGGTAAGAATGTGCATGTGAATTAGATAGGGAGATGCTGGGTGTTGAGATCAATTAAAATGTTGGGCAGCAGCAAAAATTTCATATTAAACTGCAGTCATTCCAGGAAATTATTGTACTCCTGAAGTGCTTTTTCCTGGATGGCTGATACACTATCACACGTTTATGTTTACACGCTGAGTTGTTGCCCACATGAAGGGCAGAGAATGAATGTCCTTTATCTATATACTCAAAGTCTGTCCAAGTGAGGGTAGAAATGAGCACATGTCTCCTTTGCATAACATGGAAGTAATTATTCACTGTCTTTATAAGAGAGAGTAAAGCTAATATTTTGTGAATGGGATGAGACAGTGGGATCATAGCCATCGAATAATGCAGAGGATATGTTATAAGAAAAACAAAGAGAGTTATGTTTGTGAAGCAAAATGAGTCACTATCTTTGTGCTTTTTCTAATGTCCCCTCACATGGGAAGAGTCCTTAGTAGAAGCGGGAAGATCCTATCTTCTGACTTTGTTTTTAAGGTACAATTGAGACAATTCTACAGTCATGTTTTTATCCATTTGTTATTTGTAGACCCTTTTAAATCCCATGCTTTATTCTATGATTTGTAATCTAATAAATATTTAAGAAATCTAGTTCCCACCTAACAGTCCTGACGAAAAGAGGATCATCCATTTGTCATCCAGGGACGTGGTAGAAATGGTTACTGAAGGTGAAGGTCTCCAGTGAGAAAAGAAAATACTGCATGTGTGGATATCAAACTGGCTTCATGCTCTCTTCCAAGACAGTGAATATTTATTTCAATGTTATACGAAGTAGAGATGTGCTCATCTGAACCCTCACGGTGCCAGATTTTGAGTACAGAGATAAACAACACCCATCCTCCACCTTTCATGTTGGCAACAACTCACTGTGTAAACATAACTGTGTGATAGTGTATCAGCCATCCACGGAAAAGCACGTCAGGAGGACAAATAATTTACTGGCCATCCATCCTCCTCAGAGCAGGTGATGGCGATAATGATATTGATATTTACTAAATTCTGACCAGGTACATATATTGTCTGTTTAGTCCTAGAAATTTTCAAGCTACATAACATTAACATTGAAGAATATGATGACATGGGATTTAATAAATATGTCCCAGTCTATGTAGCAAATGAGTTACAGGAGGTAATGTGGAAAACGTAACCTAACATGCCAAGCCCTTCAAGTGGAATAACACAATGACCAACAATATATTCATTATGACAGTTTGGCCTTATTGATCCTTTACTACATAGTAAACATTTTTCTAATCAGTACATCTGATGGTATTTTCTCAGCCAGCCCCTCAGTTAAGTCATTATCACAATTCTACAGATGAACTAGTTCAATAGATATGTCTTTTGTAGTATACTCAAAATCACACAGTTTATAACAACAGGTTACTTAAGAATTCTGGAAATTCCCATTTAAAATTAACTTCTTTGATGTAATAATAACAGCTACTGAACAATGGGAGACTACCATTTGACTGGGTCATGACACCATTATATAAAGTCATTGCTTAGCCTTGAAAGAAAAGACTATTTTCCTTAATTTATGGCAGAGAAAGCAGAACTCCAAAGAAGTTGTAAGTTGCCAAAAGTCCAAACTATGGATTAAGAGCCAATATATGGGTGATGAAGTGTTTATACATTTCACCTTCTTTTTATTATCTGTATTTTTTATCCCAACCAAAGATTGTCACATCACTTTTAGATGGCTACTGTGGACCATCTAAATGTTTCCTGTGCAGAGTGTTAATCCATCACAGCACTGTTCTTAATCTTGAAATATTAATAAAAGAGCAAAAATCAAAGCTTTACCTGTAGGGGGAGTCTACCCTGTGAAATCAAGAGGGAACATCCATGTGCCACTGATCAGGTTCTTTGATCTCAGGGGGAAAAAAACAAAAAGGAGCTGACTTTTGCTGGTGACATGGACCTTTGCTATTTGGCTCCCTGAGAGTAAAGTAAAAGAAGGAAATATTCAAATCAGTTATGATGCAGTTGGTGACTTCATAATCCTCAGACATCATAACAGCCACACAGCAACTGGAAACAGGGCACCACCACTTAAACCTCACTTGAGCACATTTCACAAGACACAGCTTTAAAAACCAGCTTCATTTCTTCAGCCCATGATTAAATATTCCAATTTCAGTCAACTCCAACATACATTTGCTCCCCAGCCAAGGGTCAGTCAACACTAGCCACCAATCTAGCTATTTAATGAAGAGAATTAAATAGAGGGATTTGGTTCAATTGTTACTGCAGGACAAAGACAAAAGGACACAATGTGGTAACAGACACAGTAACTGAAGGTGCCCCTAAAACACTGAGAACTTAGTGGTGTGAAGGTCGTGGTGAAGTATACTGAACTTGACTGTAGTTAAATTCAGGGATCATGACTGCATGTGCGTAACAAGAAAACCAGACAGAAAATAGAGAATGATTTGAAGAGCCAAAACATAGTATCAACAAGATCAGTACAGAAGGGTGAGATTGGAACAGGAAGACAATTGTTTTAAAAACCAGCATAATAAGAACATTACAAATTTTTTTCTACTACCTATGATGAAATATGTATTAATTGTTGTCCGGTCAAATTTCTCTACTGTACCGCCGTATTTCCTCAACGCAAATGTGTTTTTCTCCAATTTACCAACTTCTCTTCATTTTCAACCCCTTCTTTCCCCAGGCTTTGGTAACCACCGTTCTACCCTCTACCTGCATGAGATTCACTTTCTAAGCTAATACATATGAGTGAGAACATGCGATATTTCTCTTTCTGTGCCTGCCTTATTTCCCTTAACATAATGTCCTCCAGGTACATCCATGTTGCTGAAAATGACAGGATTTCATTCTTTTTAATGGCTAAACACTATTCCATTGTGTATACATACCATATATTCCTTATAAAAAAAGATAAGGAAAAAAATCAAATCATGGCTGGGAGCATGGCTCACACCTGTAGTCCTAGCACTCTGGGAGGCCCAGGAGGGAGGATCGCTTGAGGACAGGAGTTTGAGGCCAGCGTGGGCAACATAGCTAGACCCCATCTCTACAAAATATACATACAACTTAGCCAGGCTTTGAGGCCTGTGCTGCAGTCCCAGCAACTTGTGAAGCTGAGGCAGGAAAATCTGTTTGGCCCAGGTTTTCGAGGATACAATGTGCAATGATGACATCACTGTACTCAAGACAGAGCAACAGAGCAAGACCTTATCTCTCAAACAAAAGAAAAGAAATTAAACATGAGCTGAAACAAAATGAGTTCTTGCTTATCCTTCTCAGTAGGTTCTGGAAACTACCACTTTTAGTAAAATGATGAATACAGAAATCAAATTTTTTTCCTCATCAACATCATAACTAAATAAAGTAGAAAAAATGTTATTCCTGCACCTGCTGTACACTGTTTCTTAATATTCACAGTTTCCAAGAAGTTGTCAACATTGAGTGAGGACTGAGTCTTTAAAAAAAGACTTGTGATTTCACCTGGATTCAAGGATCATTGGTCAGAAACTAAAAGAGGATGTCTTGGTACATTGGATTCAGTCACAGTGTTTATGATAAACAAAGGATACCAGACTATCTACACATTTCAATAAAAGACATAAGGAAAGAGGCAATATTCATATGTGAGCCATGGAAAAGGAGGAAATCCATTAAGAAAAAAAAACAATGTAAACAATGACACAGAATATGCTGATCTAAATATTTGTGTTTCATTTCTTTTTGACTCCATGCTATAAAAATATTGGAAGAAAAAATTAAATTACACTCTTTGACTGTGAAGCCTCCACAGGGCATTTTTAATGTCCCTGTTTCTCAGACTATAGATAAAGGGGTTCAACATGGGGGTGACCACAGTGTACATGACTGAGGTAACTGCATCTTTCCATGAGGGAGATGACACAGCTGAACTGAGGTATGCCCCAAGGCCTGTTCCATAAAATAAACAAACAACTGACAGGTGAGACCCACAGGTGGAGAAGGCTTTATACTTCCCACTTGATGATGGAACTCTAAGAATAGAGCAAACAATCTTATTGTAGGAGAACAGGATCCCTACGAGAGGAAGGAAGACAAATAGAGCACCAATGAAATGCAGCATTATGTTACTGAAGGAGGTGACAGAACAGGCAAGGTTGAGGAGTTGAGAAGGGTCACAGAAGAAATTAGAAATACCCACATCCTTGAAGCAGGTGAGCTGTAACACAGTCAAATTGTGCAGCTGGGAGACCAAAAGGCTAAGAACAAAAGAAACCAAAACTAAGATGCCACAGAGGCGGGGGTTCATGATGACCTCATAGTGCAGGGGGTGACAGATGGCCACAAACCGGTCATAGGCCATCACGGTCAGAAGCATGTCATCCATGCCTCCAAAAAGAATCAGAAAGGACATCTGAGTTAGGCAGCCCCCATAGGAGATGACTCTGCTGTGGGTTAGGATGTCCACAATCATCTTGGGGATGGTGGTGGAGGTGAAACAGATGTCAGCCAGGGACAGGTTGGAGAGGAAGAAGTACATGGGGTTGTGCAGGTGGGCATCGGATCTGACGGCCAGGATGATGAGCAGGTTTCCGAGCAGCGTGACCAGGTACATGGACAGGAATAGCCCACAGAGGACGGGCTGCAGTTCTGGGTCATCTGAGAGTTGCAGGAGGAGGAATTCTGAGACACCTGTTAGATTCTTTGGTTCTGTGTAGCTTGGACAGCCGTGGAGAAGAAAATAAGGTTGGACAAAAGAAAACAAGTAAACCAGCACCCAGCACTGTGTCTGTATTGGGGATTCAAGCACCTCACAAGTACAGTGTTCACGTTGAGGACCAAACATGTTCAGCAACATTTCTCAGTTCTGACATAATAATTATACCGAGTGCTCTTACAGCCTCCCACCTCGGCCTCCCAGAGTGCTGGGATTACAGATGGTACCGACTGTGCCCAGTCTGAGATTTGGATTTCTGATGCCTCCTCTGTGCCAAGGAACATATAGGCTTTGGGGAATCAGAAATGAAAGAGTCTCAGTCATTCCTCTCACAACAGTGAGGACTTAATTAAATAAGGAAAAATTAAAGTATCTTGTCAGGAGTGTGGGGAATTCAGAAATTCAGGTGGGAGGATATTCCTGTTGAATGACATGGAGATTAAACATAGAACATTAATAATAATATCTAAAATTTCCTTTGCATTCACAGAGAGATCACAGAGAGATCTGTTTATCCCATGGTCTGTTTAATCATTACTCAATGCAGCTGTACCAAGTAGAAATCAACTCAGGTGACAACACTGAGTCTCAGAGACACTAACAACTTGCCCATTGTAACACAGATAAGGGTAGTGGCAGGATTCAAAATCAAATGATCACTCTCTGAGTTCCAGGCATTAAACTTCTTATTTTTTTCCCAGCAATGGGACAGTTTTATGCAGTGGTCAGAGGTCTTAACCACAGGCACCTCTGGGTACACCTTCAAACTGTTTGCAGCTTCCTGAATAGGAATGCACACAATACCCTGATATTATGTCTCCTTGGAGAATTTGAACAGCTGCAAAGAAATTCAGGAACACGGGCAAAGGAGAGACATGCCCTGGACTCTCCTGTGCCAATTCTTTCTATGACCTTTGATATGATCCCAGCTGCCCTTTCTATATTAGATACAGTGAAACTTTGCATTCCCTGGTCTCTGTTGTCATCTACCAGGAAGCCCCAAGAGGAAGAGCACAGTTAGCCTTAGTATCTGTCAGGAGAGCCAGGAAGTTCAAAGGTTGGTTAGGATACAATGAGAGGACTGGCCAAATGCCCTGTGTCTGCAGATGGACTGCCTGATTCATACATGGCCTTTGCTTGTTCTCCCTCATGATCTGGTAACATTTATATTAATATGTGTTGCTCCGTTCCTCTTCTGTGAAATAACAATACTGTACACACTTATAAACTGGGGAGAACTATGTAGATGAAAGCAAACAAACTACATGGGACAAAGCTCTGAGCCTGGCATTTAAGATTCACTTAGGAGGGATTCATGTTACGGTTACTGTCATTTTCAACCTCATCCTAATCTTCATCATCATAAACATTTGGGAGTGCTAAGGCAACAGTTTCGAGGGATATTTTACTGCCTTCGTGGGTGAGATGTCTTCGAATATAGAATCACAGTATGAGAAAAGCAAAGCTCTGAAAGGGATTTCTGAGGCCCTGACCACAACCAAGACCATAATCTTCACAGTCCTCGGAGCTGAAATTGTGCACATTGGTGTCCTCCCATCCGACTACCCCATCTGTCCTATTGTCCTGAGGATGAGGATGCAAGACTCCCCACAGTCCCTCAGTACTCACTGAGCTGTGCTTCCCCTCTGCTGGGGCATGACCATGGAGAGCAGATCCACTTTCCCTCCCTGCGTGGTGCACGGAGAAGGCTCAGGCTCTGTCCTCAGACCTGGCAGGAAGGCAGGGTCACCCGTGAGCCTCCTGGTGCAGACGACCCTGGGAGGAGGAGACACAGGGGTGGAGCCCACTGGACTGAACCATCAGGCTGAGGGCTGGAGGCACAGGCTGATTATCTATGTGTGGCCTTGGGGCCTCAAGGCACAGAGATCCTAATTAGCCATATTGGTCCACATCATGCCAGTCTCTGAGGACTTTCTCCTGTTAATGCAGGAAGAAGAGGAGAAAATGAATGACCAGAGAACTACCTGATGACTTTCTTTACTCAGTAGGAAGCTGGTGTGTATTTTGCACATCTTTCCTTTCTTTTTATTAAAGAGCCATCTGCTTTTTATATCCATTCCTTATTGTGGTAAAATATAACACAGGTGCATATAAAAATTCTGAATCTAAATGAATTTACATACAATGGAAAACATAAAAAATTGACCATTTAACCATTTTAAATGTACAGTTCAATAGCATTAAGTACATTCACATTATTGTGTAACTATCACCATCCTGCATCTCCCAGAATTTTTTGTCTTGCAAAAGAGAAACTCTGTGCCCATGGAAGAAACTCCCTATTACTTCCTCTCCACAACCCCTGGGAACTACCACTATACTTTTGTTTCTGTGATTTTAATTATTTTGAGGACCCCATGTAGGTGGAATCTTACTGTATTTGTTCTTTAGTGATTAATCTATTTCACTTAGCACAGTATCTATAGGGTTCATCCATGTTGAGAACTCCTTGAGTATTGAAGTGAAATCAGTTACCTAACAACTATGTTATAATTAAATTGATTATACCAATTAAATTCAATTAGAGCAAAATGTAGCACTGGGGACTCATTTGAACCAGCATAAAACATAATGTCTAGCAAATAAAATGTCAATTCCAAGGTGGGCTAGTCAGAATGAATTATGAATTTCTCCTAAGACTACAAAATTCACTGAGAGCATGGAAATAGTGTTAGATTCTTGGTATGTTAGACCTAATACTCTGTAGCATATGTGATTGATACATTCATTCATAGATTTCACATTTAAAGACTGAGTTATTTTACAACAAAGAAACACAAATAAACCTCTGAGTTGTACATTCAGATTTGTGGAACTTGGAATTTAGAACTGAGGAGAATACACTGAACACTAGAAGACACTAGTGAAAGACTTTAAAGACACAAAAAACGGAAAGACGTCAAGTGTCCATAGATGGAAGAGTTAACATTGACACAATGCTAACAGTACCCAAGGAGGTACACATTCAATGTAATCATAACAAAACCCCAGTAACAACTTTTCAGGTAAAAATTCCGTCCTAAATTTCGTACGGAATCTCAAGGAGACCCAAATAGCCCAAAACAGTCTTGAATAAGGCAAAAGTGGAAAGGCTCAGATGGCTGAGTTATTAACAGGTTTGCTATTCTTTGCATCATCCTTTGAAAATGCAGGTGGTAAAAGCTCAGGGAATATTCTGGAAGGGCTCATCTAATGATTTGCCTAAAGCGATTGGAAGCCACAGTTTCCTGATGCAATTTCAGCTGCAAAGACCGAGGAAGTAGGTGTGAGGCTGCAGAGGCCAGAGACATCTGCTTGCAGCCTTCCTACCAGGTGTGTCTCCTCCTGGGAGAGACCCTCATTCAGCCTCAGTTTGTGTGGATGACTCAGCCTTTTAAAGCTCCTACAGCTTGGTGGCAATTGGACCCTAACTCCAGTGTCAGACCCACCAGTGATCACTGTATCAGGATTCACCAAAATGTTCAGACTTTGTGAGTCACCTGCAAAACAGAAAATTTGTCTTTACTTGTTCAGCAACACTGAGGCTCAAATGAGACCTTGTGTATGAGAAACCTTGGAAACTTACTCTCCAAACACTGTAAGGATTTGCTACTGTTATCTGACTCAATGTGCAATCACTAGAGAAATGAATAAATGTTGGAATTCACTAAGAGGAAAAGGTGAACGTCTAGCGTTCATGTTTTCCAAACTGACTGCAAAGCTCCAGTAATCAAAATGGTGTGGAATTACATAAAGAAAGACGTAGAGATCTATGGGGAAAATGAGAGAGACCAGAATGAAACCCTCACCCACATGGACAAGTGATTTTTAGCACAGGTGCCAAGAACATTTAAAGACAGACCTTTTAACAAATGGTGTTGGAAAGACTAGATTTTCACATGGAGGAGCCATGGAAGAAGGGAGATGGAGCCATACCTTATACCATGTGCAAAAATTAACAGAAACTGAATCAAAGATGAAAACATAAGAGCTAAAACTTTGAAGTACAAATTCGTGGAAGAAGATATTGCACAACACCTTCATGATATTGCCTTCGGCAATGATTTCTTGGACATGACATCAAAAGCACAGGCAACAAAAGGAAAAATAAATACTTTCGACGACATCAAGATGAAAAGACTTGTGCATCAAAGTGTGCTAAGAACAGAATCATATAATAATCCCTGGAATAGGAAGATATATTTGTAAATCCTAATCTGATAAGAATGTTATATCCAGAATATAGCAAGAACTCCTACAACTCAACAATGGAAAAACTAACAGCCCTATTGAAAATGGACAAAAGACTTGAATTATTATTTCCCCAAAGAAGGTATACGAATAGACAAGGAGCATACAAAATGGTATTCCACATCACTAATGATATTGGAAGTGCATATCCAAACCACAACAGTGTACCACCCAGGAGGAAGGATAGTATAGACAGATAAAACAACAAATGACAAGTGCTGCTGAGACTCTGGTGTAGAAGGGATGCTTGAACACTGCTGGTGGGAATGTAAAATGGTGCAGCAATATGAGAAAGAGTATGGCACTTCCTCATACAATATTAAATGGAATTTCCAGATGTTCCTGCATTTCTCCTTCTGGGTATATACACAAACGAGCTGAAAGCAAAGACAAGAAGATATATTTATCCACCCATATTCATAGCAAATTATTCACATTAGCCCAAAATGTGGACACAGCCCAACTGTCCATCAACAATATGGTCCATCCATTCAGTGCAATATTATGCAGCCTTGAAAAGAAAGGTAATTATGACACATGCTACAACATGGATGAACCTTAAGGATATTATGCTAAGTGAAATAGATCAATCACAGAAGGACAAACACAGTAGGATTCCACTTATATGGGGTCCTCAGAGGAGTTGAAATCATAGAGACAAAAAGTATCATGGTGGTTGCCAGGGGTTAGGAAGATGCAGGAATAGGAAATTTCTTTTTTGGGCACAGAATTTCTGTTTTACAAAATAAAAGATTTGTGGAGATGCATGATGGTGATGGTTGCACACTAATGTGAATGTACTGAATGCTACTGAGCCATACACTTAAAATGTTTAAATGGTCAATTTTTATATTTTCCATTTCATATTAATCCATTTATATTTATAATTTTTATATAGGCAAGTGTTACATTTTACAACAATAAAAATGGATATAAAAAGCAGATGGCTCTTATAAAAAAAGAAATACATGCAAAATACACACCAGCTTCCTACTGAGTAAAGAAAGACACCAGGAAGTTCTCTGGTCATTCATTTTCTCTTCTTCTGCCTGAATTAACAGGAGAAAGTCCTCAGAGACTGGGATGACATGGACCAATTTGGCTAATTAGGAGCTCTGTGCCTTGAGTGCCCAAGGCCACACACGTAGATAATCAGCCTGTGTCTCCAGCCCTCAGCCTGATGGTTCAGTCCAGTGGGCTCCACACCTGCATCTCCTCCTCCCAGGGTCATCTGCACCAGGAGGCTCACCTGTGACCCTGCCTACCTGCCAGTCCTGAGGATGGAGCCTGACCCTTCTTGGAGCACTACGCAGGGAGGGACAGTGGATCTGCTCTCAGTGGTCGTGCCCAGGAGAGGGGAAGCGCAGCTTAGTGAGTACTGAGGGACTTTGGGGAGTCTTGTTTTCTTATCCTCAGGACAACTGGACAGGTGGGGTAACCAGATGGGAGGACACCAATGTGCACAATTTCAGCCAAGAAGACTGGGAAGATTATGGTCTTGGATGGGTCAGAGTCTCAGAAATCTCACTGAAAGCTTTGCTTTTCTAATACTCTGATTCTATTTCCATAGACATCTCACCCACCATGGCAGAAAAAGATCCCTCTAAACTGCTCCCTAAGCACTCCAAAATGATTACAATGATGAGGATGAGGAAGAGGTTGCAAACTACAGTAACTGTACCATCATGAATCATTTGGATCTCTGTGCTATGCGCAATGTTTCATTTCATCTGCATAGTTCTCCCCAGGTTGCAAGTGTATACATTATTATTATTTCATGGAAGAGGAAACGAGCAACACATTTAGTATAATTTTCCCCAGATCATGAGGGAGAAGAAGCTGAAGCCACGTATGAATCAGGCAGTCTATCTGCAGACACATAGCATTTGGTCTGTCCTCTCACTGCATGCTAACTACCTTTTCAACTTCCTGGTTCTCCTGACAGATGCTCCTGCTAACTGTGCTCTTCTACTTGAGGCTTCCTGGTAGACGACAGCAGAGACCAGGGAATGCCATCTTCACTGTACCAAGTATAGAAAGGGTAGCTAAGATCACATCAAAGATCATAGAAAGAATTGGCACAGGAGAGTCCAGAGCACATCTCTCCCTTGCCCCTGTTCCTGCATTTCTTTGCAGCTGTCCACGTCCTCAAAGGAGACATAAAATCAGGGTATTTGGGTCATTCTTATTCAAGAAACTGCAAACAGTTTTAAAGTGTACCCAGAGGTGCCAGTGGTTAAGACCTCTGACCTCTACTTAACACTTTCTGAGAGCTGGGAAACAATGAAGAAGTTTAGTGTCTGGGACTCAGAGGCTGACCATTTAATTTTCAATCCTGCCCACTCCCCTTTTCTGTGTGACAAGGGGCAAGTTTTTAGTGTCTCTGAGACTCAGCGTTGTCATCTGAGTTGATTTCTAGTTGATGCAACCGCATTGAGTAATGATTAAACAGACCATGGGTTCTCCCTCTGTGCTTCATCTGGGATGGATGTGTAAAGTAAATGCAAAGTTTACGTTAGATATTATTATTAATGGTCAAATTTAATCCCCATGCTATTCAACTGGATTATCCTATGACCTGAATTTATGAACTCCCCACAACCTTGAGAGGACCTTTTAATTTTCCTTATTTGATTAAGTCCTTACTGTTGTGAGAGGAATGACTGAATCATTTTCAGCCTGATTTCCCAGAGCTTATATGTTCCTTGGCACAGAGGAGGCATCAGAAATCAAAATCTCTGGTGAATAATGAATACACTTTTTCCTGGTTCATAGAAATTTTCCATGACCCATGTAGCTTCATCATACTTGGTGCTTTCCTGTGTGTCCTTTCAGATGTGCCACAAATGCCCCATGGAACTAGAGCGAAGATAAAATAGCTCCTGTGTGTGTCTATGTCGTGGAGATTTGGGCCCTTTAATTCCATTTAATGGCATCTACCACATTCAGTTATTCAAAGACCATGGCAGAGACTTATATGGTATAACAAAAAGCAAAACAGGCAGAAAGAGGGTAAATCTTATTGGTTGACATGAGACACCCATCAGAGTGTCACATTACTCCAAGCTCAAAAAAATAATGCAAATGTGTTCTTAACATTTTATTTCTGTTTGATCATTGACAGGGGCTGCCCACCATCAACCTCCTGGTGCTCACTGATGGCCTGTGATGATGTTCGTTTAACTAAACCTTACTTGTCAAAACTCAAAGTCCACCCAAGCCAAGGACAGGATTGACACATTAAATTAATTTTATAAGTAAACCCACATATTTGATTGAGAACTTACTCCCATGAAGAAAGGAAGTCACAAAACATAACAATGATGAAAACTCTAGAACATAAATAGCGCATAAAAGTTTTTACTTCTTATGCACTATTAACTTTAGTTTCCAGATGATAACATAATTCTAACACTTATAGAGTATTTATGAATATTTTAAATCAAGGAATTTGTAGCACTGAATCAGAATAAAGTAAAGTATATGTCACTGCTTCTTATATTTCTTTAATTAGAATGAATTTTTTTCTTAAGGCAGAAGGATATATTTATTCTCTATTTTTGGGACAAAAGTGGGCTATATATAACCTTGATCTTGGATTTTTTTATATATACTATCCTTGTCTTTATAAAATTATGCATTCAATTTTCTCTAAAGTTGCTGTGTGCAGAAAGCAATAACAAATACAAACATCAGTCAGTAAAAAGTTCTAGGCAGATTGGATAAGTCAGAACTGAGAAATGTTGCTGAACATGTGTGGTCCTCAAATGTGAAAACTGTACATGTGAGGTGCTTGAATCCCCAATACAGACATAGAGCTGGGTGCTGGTTTACTTGTTTTCTTTTGTCTAACCTTATTTTCTTCTCAATGGCTGTTGAAGGTACATAGAAGCACAGAATCTAACAGGTGTCTCAGAATTCCTCCTCCTGCAACTCTCAAATGACCCAGAACTGCAGCCTGTCCTCTGTGGGCTGTTCCTGTCCATGTACCTGGTCACCGTGCTCGGGAACCTGCTCATCATCCTGGCTGTCGGCTCTGACTCCCACCTCCACACCCCCATGTACTTCTTCCTCTCCACCCTGTCCCTGGCTGACATCTGTCTCACCTCCACCACCATCCCCAGGATGATTGTGGACATCCTAACCCACAGCAGAATCATCTCCTATGGGGACTGCCTGACGCAGATGACTTTCTTTATTCTTTTTGGAGGTATGGACGATATACTTCTGACAGTGATGGCCTATGACCGGTTTGTGGCCATCTGTCACCCCCTGAGGTACCAGGTCATCATGAACACCCGCGACTGTGGCTTCTTAGTTTTGGTGTCTTTTATTCTTGCCCTTTTGAATTCACAGCTGCAAAATTTGACTGTGTTACAACTCACCTGCTTCCAGGATGTGGAAATTTCCAATTTCTTCTGTGACCCTTCTAAACTCCTCAACCTTGCCTGTTCTAACACCTTCATCAATAACATAGTCATGTATTTTGTTGGAGCCATATTTGGTTTTCTTCCTCTCTCGGGTATCCTGTTCTCTTACTATAAAATTGTTTCCTCTGTTCTCAGAGTTCCATCATCAGGTGGGAAGTGTAAAGCCTTCTCCACCTGTGGGTCTCACCTGTCAGTTGTTTGCTTATTTTATGGAACATCCCTTGGGGTGTACCTCAGCTCAGCTGGGTCACCTTCCTCCTGGAAGGATGCAGTCACCTCAGTCATGTACACTCTGGTCACCCCTATGCTGAACCCCTTTATCTATAGTCTGAGAAACACGGACATTAAAAGTGCCTTGTGGAGGCTGCACAGCGTAGAGTGTAATTTAGTTTTTTGTTCTATTCTTTTTATAGTGTGGAGTCAAAGACACGAAATGCAAATATGTGGATTAACAAATTCGGCACCTTTGTTCACATTTTTTTTCTTAGTGTGTTTCATTCTTCTTCATGCTTCATATATAAATATTGCTTCCTTTCTTATGTCTTTAATTGAACTGAGTATTCTGGTATCCTTTGTTCATCATAAACATTATGACTGAATCCAATACACCTACACAGCCTCTTTTACTTTCTGAGCAATGATCTGCATCCAGGTGAAATCACAACTCTTTTTTTATGGAGTCTGTCCTCATTTCATGTTATAGGTACTTGGAAACTGTGACCTTAAGGAAACGATGTACAGCAGGTGTCGGAATAACATTTTTTTCCAAGTTTCCTTACTGATGGTGTTGATGAGGAAAAAAATTTGGTTTCATTGTACATAATTTAGATTAAAGCTGTAGTTTCCAAGAACCTATTGAAGAGGTTAAGTGAGGACTTATTTAGCCTCAGCTCATGTGTAATTTCTTTTTTTCTTTCTCTCTTTCTTTCTTGCTTTCTTTCAAGATAGGGTCTTGCTGAGTTGCCTAGGCTTCAATGCAGCGGTGTCCTCATAGGTCAGAGTATACTCGAACTCCTGGGCTCAAGGGATCCTCCTGCCTCAGCCTCCCATGTAGCTGGGACTTCAGGTGCACTCCGCTGAGGATGGCCAATTTTTAAATTATTTTGTAGAGGTCGGTTGTCACTATTGCACAGGCTGGTCTCAAACTCCCGGTGTCAATCAATTCTCCCACCTTGGCCTCCTAAAGTGGTAGGATTACAGGCGTGAGCCACCGAGCCTGGTCTCATATGTAATTTCATCTTATAATACTTTGCATCCATGAAATCTATCAAGGCAGGTTATGTGTGAGGACCCACATCACTGGTCCTGAACCTTGGCTTTAATGACATCACCTGGGAAGCTTAAATATGTTGATGATTGGGTCTCATTACCAGAGATTCTGATTTACTTGGCCATGTCTGGATAAGAGGACATTTTATGGAACACACATCTAGCCATGATTCAGGTGATGAAGTTCCTAAACAGACCCAGTTTGAATGGGCCAGTTACAAAAGACCTTATTGTAACACCAGACAGTGTGGTTTTCATCAAATAACTTCTTCAAATGCATTGTCTTTCAACATCAGACAAAATGTCCTTAAGATACCTTTTCTTTACCACTAGGATTTTTATTTTAAATTTATTCAAACTGTATTGGTAAACAGATATAGAGTTTTGTCATGTTTTACAAAAGAACCATATGGTAACAGTAACTCTTAAACTCCACATTCAGAGACTGATAAATTTTTTTGCAATTTTTTTTTGAGACAGAGTTTCACAATGTTGCCCCATGCTAGAGTGCAGTGGTGTCATCTTAGCTCACTGCAACCTCAAACTCCTGGGCTCAAGTGATCCTCCTGCCTCAGGCTCCCCAGTAGCTGGGACTACAGACCTGGGCCAGGACACCCAGCTAAGTTTTCTATTTTTAGTAGAGAGGGGTCTTGCTTACTCAGGGTGGTCTCAAACTCCTGAGCTCAAGCTAACCCCTTCCTTGGCCTCCCAGAATACTAGGATTACAGGCATGGGACACTGCACCAGGCTATGATTTATTGCTTTTCCTTAAATTTTTTAATAAATTAAAAAAATTGGCTGATGAGAGAATGGAAGATGGGAAGTACCATAATCTGTAGTTGGCGAGCTGGAGACTTGGGAGGTGTGGTTTTTTCTTTTAATCTAGGTTCAAAGGCCTGAGGACCAAGAGAGCATGTAGTGTAAGTTCTAGTCCAACAACTGGCAGGTGAGAGACTCTGGAATAGCCAATGTTCATTTGGAGTCTAAAGGTCAAAAAAGACCAATATCCCAACTCAAAGCCAGAAGGGAGTTGGAGGTCCCTCGTATGTCAGGACTGTCAGCACTTTTTAATCTACTTAGCCATTCATCTGACAGGTACAGGACCACCCACATTTAGAAGGAAAATCTGCTGTACTCAGTCTACTTATTCCCATGTTAGTATCAACCAAAAGTACAGCTCCTCACAGATATGACGCACCCAGAGTAATGTTTGACAAAATATCCAGGCACCCCATGGCCCGTGGAATAAACACATAAAAGTGACCCTCACATACCTCACCAGAAATACTTCAGCTGTTCTTGACGGACCAATAGCCAGTACTGTGATTTCTCCCTGAGCCGGTTGAGCTTCTATAGAGTGTTCCATAAACACTGAGACAAAATATATATGGCTTAATTGTTCTTATCATTATGGGGAATAGAAGTATGTTCACCCAAGATTAAGAGTTATAACATAAATAGTAGATTTTGGTCATATCTATGAAAATCAAAGGTGTGAATTATTGAAGCATAATTTTTATAATTGGATATCTTAAAGGGAGTGTAAGTCCACCTGGTTCTTCTTTCTTTTCAGGACATGCATCATAGGAAGGGAAATTGCAATAAAAACAAAGAACACATCACAATGTATTTATACAAAGAAGGCGACCATTGGTTTTCATCTGCAGAGTCTTTTAAATTCTTTTTGGCAGTGACCAACCAATCAAGCCACCAGGCTCTAAATCATAATTCCATGCAGAAGAATTGGCAGATGGGCATTTCTCCCTCTCCTCTGTACTGGGTATTTCTACAGAATCAACTCTGCTGCTCCTGTACCTACAGTCAAAATGAGGCACCTGGTCTTTTTCCCCACAGGGTCCCAGCACATCACCACAACAAGCTGCCCCAAATCTGAGCCCAAATTCAGCAAGTGTCCAAGCAGCTTGTGATTTTTGCTCATTAAGATAGTTCTTGTTTCATCCTAGTATGTATTGTCTTTAGACTGTGTGTTTGTGTGTGTGTGCGTGTGTGTGTGTGTGTGTGATCACATACAAAACTGTTTAAGGAATATATGTGTATATATATTCTTTTTTGGTTTTTTTGAGGCAGAGTCTGGCTCAGTGGCCCTGGCTGGAGTGTCGTGGAGTGATCATAGTTCACTGCAGCCTCTAATTCCTGGGCTCAAGCCACCCTCTAGCCTCAGAATCCTGAGTAGCTGGGACTACAGGCACCACCACACCCAGCTAATTTTTTTTTCTTTTTTTTGTAGAGACAGGGTCTCTCTCAGGCTAGTGTCCAACTCCTGACATCAAGTGATCCTCTCTCCTCAGCCTCCCAAAGTGCTGGGATTATATGCATGGGCCATCTCGCCTGCTCTGAAATGTACTTTGACCTGTCTTTATTCAAGTTCATAAAATAGATTGTATGAAGATTATGGTTGTTTGTAACCTTCCACATTCATCCCAGGGAACCCTTGTGGGTCAGAGGTTTCTAAGCATGAAATACAAGAATGCTTGTCATGGATTAATATAATGAAAACTGAATATAGACCCAATGAAATTGGATACATTATAAAAGACATTATTTATTGTGTGTAAATAAAGGTACTAGGAAGATGTGGGAGGACTCCATGACCCAATGGTAAGTATATACATGTACATTAGATAGGGAGATGCCGGGTGTTGATATCAATTAAAATGTTGAACAGCAGCAAAAGTTTAATATTAAACTGCAGTCATCCCAGGAAATTATTTGTACTCCTGAAGTGCTTCTTCCTTTATGGCTGATACACTATCACATGTTTATGATCACACAATGAGTTGTTGCCCACATGAAGGGCAGAGAATGAATGTACTTTATCTATATACTCAAAATCTGACAAAGTGAGGGTAGAAATGGGCATATCTCGACTTTGCATAACATTGGAGTAATTATTCACTGTCTTACAAGAGGGAGTGAAGCCAATAGTTCATGAATAGGATGAGGCAGTAGGATCATAGCCATTGAGTAGTGCAGGGGATATGTTATGAGAAAAACAAAAAGAGTTATGTTTGTGAAGCAAAATGAGTCATTTCCTTTGTGCTTATTCTAATGTCCCCTCACATGGAAAGAGTCCTTAGTAGAATCAGGAAGATCTTATCTTCTGACTTTGTTTTTAAGGTACAGTTGAGAATTCTACAGTCACATTTTTATCCATTTGTAATTTGTAGACCCGTTCAAATCCCATGCTTCATTCTATGATTCGTAATCTTATAATTATCATTTAAGAACTGTAGATCCCACCTAACAGTCCTAATAAAAAAAAAAAGCAGATGATCCTGACATCTGGATTCTGGGAATTCCAAGAATCATAAGTAACCAGTTATTATAAACAGTGTGGTCTTAAGTATACTACAAAACATATTTTATTGAACTATTGTATTTCATCGGAGATCTTAGAAATAGCTATCGAAGGTGAAGATCTCCAGTGAGAAAAGAAAATACTGGATGTGTGGATATCAAATTGGCTTCACACTCTCTTCTAAGACAGTGAATATTTACTTCAATGTTATACAAATTAGAGATGTGCTCATCTGAACCCTCACTGTGCCACATTTTGAGTAACGAGATAAACAACACCCATCCTCCGCCTTTCATGTTGGAAACAACTCACTGTGTAAACACAACCGTGTGATAGTGTATCAGCCATCCACGGAAAAGCACGTCAAGAATACAAATAATTTACTGGCCATCCATCCTCCTCAGAGCAGGTGATGGTGATAATGATATTGATATTTACTAAATTCTGACCAGGTACATATATTGTCTGTTTAGTCCCATCAATTCTCACGTTATGTATCATTAACAGTGAAGAATTTGAGGACATGAGACTTAATATGTCCCAGTCTATCTAGCAAATGACTTACAGGAGGTAATGTTGAAAGCATAACCTAACAAAGCCCATAGTTAGAATAATATGATCAACAATATATTGATTATGACAGTTTACCCTTTCTGATCCATGACTACATGCTAAACAGTTTTCTCATCAGTACATCTGATGATATCTCTTCAACCAGCCCCTCAGTTAAGTTGATACCACAATTCTAAAGATGAAATATAATAGTTCAATAGAAATAAGTTTTGTAGTATACTCAAGACCACACTGTTTATAACAACAGGTTACTTATGATTCTGGGAATTCCCATGTTAAATCAACTTCTTTGACGTAAGAACAGGAGCTATTGAATAATGGGAAACTACCATTTGACTGGGTCATGACACCATTTTGTAAACTCATGGCTTAGCCTTGAAAGAAAAGACATTTTCCTTAATTTGCTGCTGAGAAATCTGAACTCTAAAGAAGTTCTAAGTGCCAAAAGTCCCAAGATAAAGCCAATATATGGGTGATGAGAGTTCTCAAATTTCCCATTCTTCTTATTATCTGTATTTTCTATCCCACAAGATTGTCACATCACTTTCAGATGGCTACTGTGGACCGTCCAAATGTTTCCTATGCAGAGTGTTAATCCATCACAGCACTGTTTTAAATCTTGAAATGTTAATAAAGGAGTAGAAATAAAAGCTTCACCTGTGGGGAGAGTCTACCCTGTGAAATCAAAAGGGAACATTTATGTGCCACTGACCAGGTTCTTTGACTCTCAGGGGAAAAAAAAGAAAAGGAGCTGACTTTTGCTGGTGACATGGACCTTTGCTATTTGGCTCCCTGAGAGTAAAGCAAATGAAGGAAATATTCAAATGAGTTATGATGTAGTTGGTGACTTCATAACCCTAAGACATCATAACAGCCACTCAGCAACTGGAAACAGGGCACCACCACTTAAACCTCACTTGAGCACATTTCACAAAGACACAGCTTTAAAAAACCAGCTTTATTTCTTGAGCACATGATTAAATATTCCAATTTCAGTCAACTCCAACATACCTTTGTTGCCCAGCCAAGCTTCAGTCAACACTAGCCACCAATCAAGCTATTTAATGAAGAGAATTGAATAGAGGTAGTTGGTGTAATTGTTACTGCAGGACAAAGGCAAAAGGAAACAATGTGGTAACAGAGACAGGAACTGAAGGTGGCTTCTGAAACCGTGAGAACTTAGGGGTGTGAAGGTCATAGTGAAATATAGTGAACTTTCAGTGTACTGAAATTCAGGCATCATGAGTGCATGTGTGTATCAACAAAACCAGACAGAAAATAGAAAAATCATTTGAAGAGTCCAAATTAGCATCAACAAGATCAGTACAGAAGGTGAGATGGAACAGAAGACATGTTTTAAAGCACATAATGAGACATTACAATTTTTCTACTACTATAGGAATACGTATTAATTGTTGTTAGGTCAAATTTCTCTACTATACTGCCATACTTCCTCCACCCATTTGTATTTTTGTCCATTTACCAACTTCTCTTCATTTTCAACCCCTTCTTTTCCCAGGCTTTGCTAACCACCATTCTACCCTCTACCTGCATGAGATTCACTTTCTAAGCTAATACATATGGTTGAGAACATGCAATTTTTAGCTTTCTGTGCCTGCCTTATTTACCTTCACATAATGTCCTCCAGGTACGTCCATGTTGCTGCAAATGACAGGATTTCATACTTTTGTACGGCTGAATACTATTCCATTGTGCATATATGCCATATGTTCTTTATACAAAAATGTAAGGAAAAAAATCAAATCATGGCTGGGAGCATGGCTCACACCTGTGGCCCTAGCACTCTGGGAGGCCCAGGAGGGAGGATTGCTTGAGGACAGGAGTTTGAGGCCAGCGTGGGCAACATAGTTAGACCCCATCTCTACAAAATATACATACAAATTAGCCTGCACCTGCAGACCCAGCAACGTGGGAAGCTGAGGCAGGAAGATCTGTTTGGCCCAGGTGCTCGAGGATACAGTGTGCCAAGGTGACATCACTGTACTCAAGCCAGAGCAACAGAACAAGACCCTATCTCTCAAAAAAGCAAAAAAAAAGAAAAGGAAAGAAATTACACATGAGCCGAACAAAATAAGTTCTCACTTACCCTTCTCCATACATTCTGGAAACTACCACTTTAAGTAAAATGATGTATGCGGAAACCAAATTTTTTTCCTCATCAACATCGTAACTAAACAAAGTTGAAAAAAATGTTATTCCTACGCCTGCTGTACATTGTTTCTTAAAATTCACCGTTTCCAAGAATGTATCGATATTAAGTGAGGACTGAGTCTATAAAAAAAGACTTGTGGTTTCACCTGGATGCAAGGACCATTGCTCAGAAACTAAAAGAGGCGGTGTAGGTATATTGGATTCAGTCATAGTGTTTATGAAAAGGAAAGGATACCAGATTATTTACTCATTTCAATTAAAAACATAAGGAAGGAGGCAATATTCATATGTGAAACATGGAGAAAAACAAAATCCATTAAGCAAAAAAAAAAAAGAAAGTGAACAATGGCGTAGAATATGATGATCTACATATTTGTGTTTCGTTTATTTTGACTCCACGCTATGAAAACATTGGAAGGAACAATGAAATTACACTCTTTGGCTGTGCAGCCTCCACAGGGCACTTTTAATGTCTGTGTTTCTCAGACTATAGATAAAGGGGTTGAGCATAGGTGTGACCACAGTGTACATGACTGAGGAGACAGCATTATTCCAGGAGGAAGGTGACACAGCTGAACTGAGGTACGACCCAAGGGCTGTTCCATAAAATAAACAAACAACGGACAGATGAGACCCGCAGGTGGAGAAGGCTTTATACTTCCCGCCTGATGATGGAACCCTCAGAACAGAGGAAACAATTTTACAGTAAGAGAAAAGGATCCCGAAGAGAGGAAGGAAGCCAAATAGAGCACCAATGAAGTGCAGCATTATGTTATTGATGAAGGTGACAGAACAGGCAAGGTTGAGGAGTTGAGAAGGGTCACAGAAGAAATTCAAAATTTCCACATCCTTGAAGCAGGTGAGTTGTAACACAGTAAAATTGTGTAGCTGGGAGACCAAAAGGCTAAGAACAAAAGAAACCAAAACTAAGAAGCCACAGAGGCGGGGCTTCATGATGACCTGGTAGTGCAGGGGGTGACAGATGGCCACAAACCGGTCGTAGGCCATGACAGTCAGAAGCATATCATCCATGCCTCCCAAAAGGATCAGAAAGGACAGCTGAGTCATGCAGTCCCCATAGGAGATGACTCTGCTGTGGGTTAGGATGTCCACAATCATCTTGGGGACGGTGGTGGAGGTGAAACAGATGTCAGCCAGGGACAGGGTGGAGAGGAAGAAGTACATGGGGGTGTGGAGGTGGGAGTCAGAGCCGACAGCCAGGATGATGAGCAGGTTCCCGAGCACCGTGACCAGGTACATGGACAGGAATAGCCCACAGAGGACGGGCTGCAGGTCTGGGTCATCTGAGAGTTGCAGGAGGAGGAATTCTGAGACACCTGTTAAATTTTGTGGTTCTGTGCAGCTTGGACATCTGCTGAGAAGAAAATAAGTTTGGACAAAAGAAAATGCGTAAACCACCACCCAGCACTGTGTCTCTGTCAGGGATACAAACTTCATAAGTACGGTTTTCACATTTGAGGACCACACATGTTCAGCAATATTTCTCAGTTCTGTCATAATAATTACACCATGTGCTCTTACAGCCTCACTCCTCGGCCTCCCAGAGTGCTGGTATTACAGGTGGGACCTACCATGCCCGGGCCAAGATTTAAATTTCTGACGCCTCCTCTGTGCCAAGGAACATACAGGCTCTGGGGAATCAGCACTGAAAGAGACTCAGTCATTCCTCTCACAACAGTAAGGACTTAATTGAATAAGGAAATATTAAAGTGTCCTGTCAGGAATGTGGGGAATCCAGAAATTCAGGTGAGAGGAATTTCCAGTTGAATGGCATGGAGATTAAACCTAGAATATTAATAAAGATATCTAAAATTTCCTTTCCATTCACAGACAGGTCACACAGACAGCGTCCATGGTCTGTTTAATCATTACTCAATGCAGCTGTATCAACTAGAAATCAACGCAGATGACAACGCTGAGTCTCAGAGACACTAACAACTTGCCCATTGTCACACGGAAAAGGGAGTGGGCAGGTTTCAAAATCAGAAGTTCAGTCTCTGAGTTCCAGCCGTTAAACTACTTCATTTTTTCCCATTTATGGGACAGTTTTAAGCAGTGGTCGGAGGTCTTAACCACAGGTAACTCTGGGTATACTTTAAAACTGCAGCTTCCTGAATAGGGATGAACACAATACCCTGATATTATGTCTTCTTTGAGGATGTGGACAGCTGTAAAGAAATACAGGCAAGGGACAGATGTGTCCTGGGCTCTCCAGTGCCAATTCTTTCTATGATATTTAATATGATCTCAGCTGCCCTTTCTACATTAGATACAGTGAACATGGCGTGCCCCGATCTCTGCTGCTGTCTACCAGGAAGCCCCAGGGGGAAGAGCACAGTTAGCAGGAGCATCTGCCAGGAGAGCCAGGAAGTTGAAAGAGTGCTTAGGATGCAGTGAGAGGACTGGCCAAACGCCATGTGTCTGCAGATACACGGCGTGATTCATGCGTGGCTTTGGCTTCTTCTCCCTCATGATCTGGTGACTTTTATATGAAAATGGGTTTCTCCTTTCCACTTCTGTGAAATAATAATACCATATACACTTAGCACCTGGGGAGAACTATGCAGATGAGACCAGACAAACTACACAGAACAATGCTCTGAGCCTGGCATTTAGGAATCCCTTAGGAAGGATTCACGATGTTATGGTTACTGTCATTTTCAACCTTATCCTAATCCTCGTCATCATAAACATTTTGGAGTGCTTAGGCAACAGTTTAGAGGGACCTTTTTCTGCCATGGTGGGTGAGATGCCTTGGAACACAGAATCACCATATGAGAAAAGCAAAGCTTTGAATGAGATTTCTGAGACCCTGACCACAACCAGGACCATAATCTTCACAGTCCTCTGGGCTGAAATTGTGCACATTGGTGTCCTCCCATCTGGCTCCCCCACCTGTCCTATTGTCCTGAGGATGAGGAAACAAGACTCTGACAGTCCCTCAGTACTCACTGAGCTGTGCTTCCCCTCTGCTGGGGCATGACCACGGAGAGCAGATCCGCTGTCCCTCCCTGTGTGGTGCACCATGAAGGCTCAGGCTCCGTCCTCAGGACTGGCAGGAAGGCAGGGTCACACGTGAGCCTCCTGGTGCAGACGACTCTGAGAGGAGGAGACGCAGGTGTGCAGCCCACTGGACTGAACCATCAGGTTGAGGGCTGGAGGCACAGGCTGATTATCTACATGTGTGGCCTTGGGGCCTCAAGGCACAGAGCTCCTAATGAGCCATATTGGTCCACATCATGCCAGTCTCTGAGGACTTTCTCCTGTTAATGCAGGAATAACAAGAGAAAATGAATGACCAGAGAACTTTTTGGAGTGTTTTCCATTCATCAGGAAGCCTGTGCGTATTTTGCATGTCTTTCTATTCTTTTTATTGAAAATCCATCTGCTCTTTATATCCATTTTTTATTGTGGTAAAATACAACACAGGTACATATAAAAAATTATAAACCTAAATGTATTTACATACAACGGAAAACATAATAAATTGACCATTTAACCATTTTAAGTGTACAGTTCAATAGCATTAAGTACATTCACATTATTGCGCAACCATCACCATCACGTACCTCCAGAACTTTTTTGTCTTGCAAAACAGAAACTCTGTACCCATGAAAGAAATTCCCTGCCCTTCATCTCTCTAAGCCTTGGGAACTACCACTATACTTTTTGTTTCTATGATTTTAACAATTCTGAGGACCCCATGTAGGTGGAATCTTACTGTATTTGTTATTTAGTGATTAGTCTATATCACTTAGCACAATATCATTAGGGTTCAACCACGTTGAGAACTCCTTGAGTATTGAAGTGAAATCAGTTACCTAACAACTGTGTAATAATTAAATTGATTATACCAATTTAATTCAATTAGAGCAAAATGTAGCACTGGGGACTCATTTAAACCAGCATAAAACATAATGTCTAACCAATAAAATGTCAATCCCAAGGTGGGCTAATCGGAATGAATTATGAAGTTGTCCTTAGATCACAAAATTCACTGAGAGTGTGGAAATAGTGTTAGATTCTTGGTATGTTAGACCTAATACTCTCTAGCGTATGTTATTGAAACATTGATTCATAGATTTCACATTTACAGATTGAGTTATTTTATCACAAAAAAACACAAAATACCTCTGAGTTGTACATTCAGATTTCTGGAACGTGGAATTCTGAACTGAGAAGTATACACGGAAAACTACAAGACAGCAGTGAAAGACTTTAAAGACACAAAAACTGGAAAGACTTCAAGTGTTCATAGATTGACAGACTTATCATTGACACAATGCTAACTGTACCCAAGAAGGTACAGATTCAATGCAATCATAACAAAACCCCAATAACAACTTTTCAGGTAAAAATTCATCCTAAATTTCATATGGAATCTCAAGGAGAACCAAATAGGCAAAAACAGTCTTGAAGAAGGCAGAAGTGGAAGGTTTCAGATGGCTCAGTTATTAACAGGATTGCTGCTCTGTGCATCATTCTTTGAAAATGCAGGTTGTAAAAGCTCAGGGAATCTTCTGGGAGGGCTCATCTAATGATTTGCCTAAAGTGATTGCAAGCCACAGTTTCCTGATGCAATTTCAACTCCAAAGACCAGGGAAGTAGGGGTGAGGATGGAGAGGCCAGAGACTTCAGATGGCAGCCTTCCAACCAGGTGTGTCTCCACCTGGCAGAGACCCTCACTCAGCCTCAGTTCATGTGGATGACTCAGCCTTCTAAAACTCCCACAGCTAGGTGGTGACTGGCCCCTAATTCCAGTGTCACACCCACCAGTGACAACTGTGTCAGGATTCACCAAAATGTTCAGACTTTCTTACTTACCTGCCAAACAGAAAAATCTGTCTTTATTTGTTCAGGAATACCGAGGCTCAAATGAGACCTTGTGTATGAAAAACCTTGGAAACTTGCTCTCCAAATACCATAAGGGTTTTTTACTGTTATCTGACTCAATGTGCAATCATTAGGGAAATGAATAAATATTGGAATTCACTAAAAGAAAAAGTTGAAAGTCTAAGAGTTCATGTTTTCCAAACTGACTACAAAGCTCCAGTAATCAAAATGGTGTAGAATTAAAGTAAAGTCAGACATAGAGATCAATGGGAAAAATGAGAGAGACCAGAAAGACACCCTCACCTATGGACAATGATTTCAGCACAGGTGCCAAGAACATTTAAAGACAGACCTTTTAACAAATGGTGTTAAAGAAAAGACTAGATTTTCACATGGAGGAGCCACGGAAGAAGGGAGATGGAGCCATACCTTATACCATGTGCAAAAATTAACAGAAACTGAATCAAAGACCAAAACATAAGAGCTCAAACTATGAAATATAAATCATGGGAAAGATATTAATCAAACCCACA
>JAKFHU010001383.1:0-30678 GCA_023783475.1 Daubentonia madagascariensis | reverse complement strand
AGTGAAGCCACCCAGGAAACGACTGAACATCCAGCTGCTATCATTCAATGAACAATAGTGTATTCACTTGGGACACTTTTCTGTCTCCCAGCTAAGCCATTTTACAAATTTCCTTTTCCTCTTCCCTTAGAACCTCAGACATGTGACAAGTCAATCTAAATCTACAACTGATATTGTGCACACTTCCTTGGAGGTGCTTGTCTGTGTGATTCGCTTTTGTAATCACATCATGTCTGAACAGATTGTACTTTCTGCCCCCTCACTCATGGTGAAGTTAACCTGTGCACATCTGAACGTGTGGCTGCTTTCAATCATGAAATAGAAGGAAGTTCATTTGAAAGTGCTGTATATTGTCTCCTGTCCTACTTTCTACCATAATCTCATTCCTCGCCAGTTGGAAGGCCAGAAATGTCACCGGACTATTGAGTTCTCTCAGAAGAGCGAAGTGCACTCCCGAATTAAGTACCTCTTTCTGACTTCTTTACTTATGGAAGCCTGTGAACACCAACAGAAAATCATCCTTCCACAGACAGAATGAAGAAAACATACAAACCACTGATCACCTCGTGGTTTTTTCTCCGAGATTAGAAGAGTTTTCATTCAAAGCAGCTCTATATTCTGCATTAACCCACTTTGTACCAAATTATAGACCTTCTGCAATGAGAAGTTTGAAATATTACCAGTTAATCTGGATCTACATCTAAGTAGTATAGTTCCACAACGATGCTTCTGTCTTTGGCAGTTTTGCTTTTGAGTCATCTGAGAACACACTGACAATAGTGCTTCCATACAGAGATTGAAAAATCCTCAACACAACTGATCATGGACCTGGTCTCTCTCAGTTAATACAAGTGGGTTCCTTTCACGTAGCTTTATATTGTCAAAGTTCCCTTCTTGCTACCAAATGCCGTCCTCTCCGCTTTGTATCTTGCAATTAGCAACAGAAAATGGGTCCCACAAAGAAATGCCGTACACATCCTGAGGGAGCATCTCAGTGAGAATCCTTTACTTATAGAACCAAGGAACAAATACCTGTACAGAATACTTCCATACAGGGATTTATGCAAATCTGCACCACACAGAACCTCTAGAGGTTTTCTTCCTGTGAAGTAGATTGCTTCACTGGAAAGAACTTTAGACTATCCTTTATCCCACTTTCTGCGAAATTTCACTAGTTCGCCACTTCGAAGATTGGAAACGTTTCTAGGGCATCTAGGTCTACAAAAGTTACACTGTAAAGTTCCATTTGGAGGTATTTCTCTGTGTTTTTATGATTAAAGCAAGTGAGAAGAAAGTGTAATTTTGGCTTCCATACACAGATTTAGGCCCTCCAGATACCAAAGGAAGTCCTAGCTGCTTTCTCTCAGAGAATGGAAGTGTTGGGAATTTGTACGTGTTCACTTTGCCGATTGACCCTCTCGGAACGAGCATTTGCTTCTTTTCCACTTAGAAGCTTCGAAGTCTTGCCGGATAATCCGGCTCTAAATCTGAAGGCGCTACACACCTTGAAGAGATGTTTTCTGTGAGAAAACATGAACTTGTAGAGGGCTCTATGGACAAAGTGTGTACAAGTTTCCATACAAGTAATTAAGCCAACCTGTGCACTACTGATCATCTAGCTGCTGTCGTTCTAACAGTGGAAGCGTGTTCACTTGGGACATTGGTATGTCCTCCAACCAACCGGTTTTTTGAAAATTGCCTTTCTTTACTATACTCAGAAGCTGACACACGGTCCCAGAAAGCCTGGGTCCCCTTTGAAAGCTAGCACACACCCTATGAGTTGCCTGAAATAGGGACTGTTTGTTTCACCAGAGCATGTGTGAAGAGACTGTCAATTAATCTTGCATACACAGAGTCAGGATAACATGTGTAGAGGTGAACATGTCCCTGCTTTCCAACGAAGAATAGAAGTTGTTTCATGTGAAGTAGCTTATGTTGGCAATTTGCCTGCTTCGTACAAACTTGTCATTCTTCTGAGCCTAGAAGCTTGGAAATATTACCAGGGAAACAAAGTCTTCCATAGAAAGGAAGTACACGTCCTATAGAAACCAGCTCCTTGACAATTCTTAAACATACGGAGACATGTAAAAGAAACCGAAAGAAACCTTCCATATGGAGAGTTACGCTAACCCATATGCAACTGATCACCCAGCTGCTTCCTTTCAGGGGTGAGGAGTGCTTGCCATGGAAACAGATTTATATTCTCCACTAACCCACTTCGTACGAACTTACATATTTTCTCCACTAAATGTTTTAAGAAATGACCAGAGAAGCTGGGGCTACTCAGGAAAGCAGTATGCTTCCTCCAAGATTCTGCCCTATTTGACATGTTTTCCATTCGTATCTTGTTAGAACAAAGTGACCATCCTACTTCCCAACACATATCTATCTGTCCTGAACACAAGTGGTCATCTACCGGCCCTTTGTCCTAGAGCAGATGTGTTTTAAAGTGGAAAAAGCGTTATGTAGGCAGTTTATTCCGCTTGCTGTGGCACTGTCATTCCTCTCCCCTTATTCGGTTCGAAGTACCAACGGGGAATGTGTTTCTACAACCGACGTTCTGGACTCTTCCTGACGAGGCATCTCTGCCAGAATTCTTTTATTTATAGAAGGCCATGATCAAGAAAAAAAAAGAACCTAATACTTCCATCCAGAGATTTGAGCCCAAAAGTTCCAACCTGAACATCTAGGTGTTTCTTTCCAGGAATTAAATTGTTTTAACTGGGAACACCTTTATATTCTCCATTTTCCCGCTTTGTACGAAATAGGAGTACTTCTAAACTTAGAGCTTCGTAATGTGACCCGTGAACCTTGGTCTACAAGCGAAAATGTGTACACTTCGAAAGGATGCTATTCCACGTGACCTATGCCCCCGATGGAAGCAAGAGAGAAGACATTGTTCCTTTGTTTTCCATACACAGATTTTTGCTCTCCTCAACACAGGTGAACTTCCATCTGCTTTCTGTCTGAAAATGGGATTGTTATGACTTTGGAAATATTTCCTTGCCAATTGACCCGCTTGCTACGAATATGTCCTTCTTTTCCACTTTGAAGGTTTCAACTGTCACTAGATTATCTGGTTACCAATCAGAACGTCGGAATGTTCCCAGGTGAAGCATCTCTTTGAGGCAACATTTACTTGGAACATTACAAAAATTTCCATTAGGAGGCTACGAAGACAAAGTCTTTGTCATATTTCCATCCACAGAGTGAAGCCACCCAGGAAACGACTGAACATCCAGCTGCTATCATTCAATGAACAATAGTGTATTCACTTGGGACACTTTTCTGTCTCCCAGCTAAGCCATTTTACAAATTTCCTTTTCCTCTTCCCTTAGAACCTCAGACATGTGACAAGTCAATCTAAATCTACAACTGATATTGTGCACACTTCCTTGGAGGTGCTTGTCTGTGTGATTCGCTTTTGTAATCACATCATGTCTGAACAGATTGTACTTTCTGCCCCCTCACTCATGGTGAAGTTAACCTGTGCACATCTGAACGTGTGGCTGCTTTCAATCATGAAATAGAAGGAAGTTCATTTGAAAGTGCTGTATATTGTCTCCTGTCCTACTTTCTACCATAATCTCATTCCTCGCCAGTTGGAAGGCCAGAAATGTCACCGGACTATTGAGTTCTCTCAGAAGAGCGAAGTGCACTCCCGAATTAAGTACCTCTTTCTGACTTCTTTACTTATGGAAGCCTGTGAACACCAACAGAAAATCATCCTTCCACAGACAGAATGAAGAAAACATACAAACCACTGATCACCTCGTGGTTTTTTCTCCGAGATTAGAAGAGTTTTCATTCAAAGCAGCTCTATATTCTCCATTAACCCACTTTGTACCAAATTATAGACCTTCTGCAATGAGAAGTTTGAAATATTACCAGTTAATCTGGATCTACATCTAAGTAGTATAGTTCCACAACGATGCTTCTGTCTTTGGCAGTTTTGCTTTTGAGTCATCTGAGAACACACTGACAATAGTGCTTCCATACAGAGATTGAAAAAATCCTCAACACAACTGATCATGGACCTGGTCTCTCTCAGTTAATACAACTGGGTTCCTTTCACGTAGCTTTATATTGTCAAAGTTCCCTTCTTGCTACCAAAATGCCGTCCTCTCCGCTTGGTATCTTGCAATTAGCAACAGAAAATGGGGTCCCACAAAAGAAATGCCGTACACATCCTGAGGGAGCATCTCAGTGAGAATCCCTTTACTTATAGAACCCAAGGAACAAATACCTGTACAGAATACTTCCATACAGGGATTTATGCAAATCTGCACCACACAGAACCTCTAGAGGTTTTCTTCCTGTGAAGTAGATTGCTTCACTGGAAAGAACTTTAGACTATCCTTTATCCCACTTTCTGCGAAATTTCACTAGTTCGCCACTTCGAAGATTGGAAACGTTTCTAGGCATCTAGGTCTACAAAGTTACACTGTAAAGTTCCATTTGGAGGTATTTCTCTGTGTTTTTATGATTAAAGCAAGTGAGAAGAAAGTGTAATTTTGGCTTCCATACACAGATTTAGGCCCTCCAGATACCAAAGGAAGTCCTAGCTGCTTTCTCTCAGAGAATGGAAGTGTTGGGAATTTGTACGTGTTCACTTTGCCGATTGACCCTCTCGGAACGAGCATTTGCTTCTTTTCCACTTAGAAGCTTCGAAGTCTTGCCGGATAATCCGGCTCTAAATCTGAAGGCGCTACACACCTTGAAGAGATGTTTTCTGTGAGAAAACATGAACTTGTAGAGGGCTCTATGGACAAAGTGTGTACAAGTTTCCATACAAGTAATTAAGCCAACCTGTGCACTACTGATCATCTAGCTGCTGTCGTTCTAACAGTGGAAGCGTGTTCACTTGGGACATTGGTATGTCCTCCAACCAACCGGTTTTTTTGAAAATTGCCTTTCTTTACTATACTCAGAAGCTGACACACGGTCCCAGAAAGCCTGGGTCCCCTTTGAAAGCTAGCACACACCCTGTGAGTTGCCTGAAATAGGGACTGTTTGTTTCACCAGAGCATGTGTGAAGAGACTGTCAATTAATCTTGCATACACAGAGTCAGGATAACATGTGTAGAGGTGAACATGTCCCTGCTTTCCAACGAAGAATAGAAGTTGTTTCATGTGAATTTGCCTGCTTCGTACAAACTTGTCATTCTTCTGAGCCTAGAAGCTTGGAAATATTACCAGGGAAACAAAGTCTTCCATAGAAAGGAAGTACACGTCCTATAGAAACCAGCTCCTTGACAATTCTTAAACATACGGAGACATGTAAAAAGAAACCGAAAGAAACCTTCCATATGGAGAGTTACGCTAACCCATATGCAACTGATCACCCAGCTGCTTCCTTTCAGGGGTGAGGAGTGCTTGCCATGGAAACAGATTTATATTCTCCACTAACCCACTTCGTACGAACTTACATATTTTCTCCACTAAATGTTTTAAGAAATGACCAGAGAAGCTGGGGCTACTCAGGAAAGCAGTATGCTTCCTCCAAGATTCTGCCCTATTTGACATGTTTGCCATTCGTAGCTTGGGAGAACAAAGTGACCATCCTACTTCCCAACACATATCTATCTGTCCTGAACACAAGTGGTCATCTACCGGCCCTTTGTCCTAGAGCAGATGTGTTTAAAGTGGAAAAGCGTTATGTAGGCAGTTTATCCGCTTGCTGTGGCACTGTCATTCCTCTCCCCTTATTCGGTTCGAAGTACCAACGGGGAATGTGTTTCTACAACCGACGTTCTGGACTCTTCCTGACGAGGCATCTCTGCCAGAATTCTTTTATTTATAGAAGGCCAGGATCAAGAAAAAAACAGAACCTAATACTTCCATCCAGAGATTTGAGCCCAAAGTACCAACCTGAACATCTAGGTGTTTCTTTCCAGGAATTAAATTGTTTTAACTGGGAACACCTTTATATTCTCCATTTTCCCGCTTTGTACGAAATAGGAGTACTTCTAAACTTAGAGCTTCGTAATGTGACCCGTGAACCTTGGTCTACAAGCGAAAATGTGTACACTTCCAAAAGGATGCTATTCCACGTGACCTATGCCCCCGATGGAAGCAAGAGAGAAGACATTGTTCCTTTGTTTTCCATACACAGATTTTTGCTCTCCTCAACACAGGTGAACTTCCATCTGCTTTCTGTCTGAAAATGGGATTGTTATGACTTTGGAAATATTTCCTTGCCAATTGACCCGCTTGCTACGAATATGTCCTTCTTTTCCACTTTGAAGGTTTCAACTGTCACTAGATTATCTGGTTACCAATCAGAACGTCGGAATGTTCCCAGGTGAAGCATCTCTTTGAGGCAACATTTACTTGGAACATTACAAAAATTTCCATTAGGAGGCTACGAAGACAAAGTCTTTGTCATATTTCCATCCACAGAGTGAAGCCACCCAGGAAACGACTGAACATCCAGCTGCTATCATTCAATGAACAATAGTGTATTCACTTGGGACACTTTTCTGTCTCCCAGCTAAGCCATTTTACAAATTTCCTTTTCCTCTTCCCTTAGAACCTCAGACATGTGACAAGTCAATCTAAATCTACAACTGATATTGTGCACACTTCCTTGGAGGTGCTTGTCTGTGTGATTCGCTTTTGTAATCACATCATGTCTGAACAGATTGTACTTTCTGCCCCCTCACTCATGGTGAAGTTAACCTGTGCACATCTGAACGTGTGGCTGCTTTCAATCATGAAATAGAAGGAAGTTCATTTGAAAGTGCTGTATATTGTCTCCTGTCCTACTTTCTACCATAATCTCATTCCTCGCCAGTTGGAAGGCCAGAAATGTCACCGGACTATTGAGTTCTCTCAGAAGAGCGAAGTGCACTCCCGAATTAAGTACCTCTTTCTGACTTCTTTACTTATGGAAGCCTGTGAACACCAACAGAAAATCATCCTTCCACAGACAGAATGAAGAAAACATACAAACCACTGATCACCTCGTGGTTTTTTCTCCGAGATTAGAAGAGTTTTCATTCAAAGCAGCTCTATATTCTCCATTAACCCACTTTGTACCAAATTATAGACCTTCTGCAATGAGAAGTTTGAAATATTACCAGTTAATCTGGATCTACATCTAAGTAGTATAGTTCCACAACGATGCTTCTGTCTTTGGCAGTTTTGCTTTTGAGTCATCTGAGAACACACTGACAATAGTGCTTCCATACAGAGATTGAAAAAATCCTCAACACAACTGATCATGGACCTGGTCTCTCTCAGTTAATACAACTGGGTTCCTTTCACGTAGCTTTATATTGTCAAAGTTCCCTTCTTGCTACCAAAATGCCGTCCTCTCCGCTTGGTATCTTGCAATTAGCAACAGAAAATGGGTCCCACAAAAGAAATGCCGTACACATCCTGAGGGAGCATCTCAGTGAGAATCCCTTTACTTATAGAACCCAAGGAACAAATACCTGTACAGAATACTTCCATACAGGGATTTATGCAAATCTGCACCACACAGAACCTCTAGAGGTTTTCTTCCTGTGAAGTAGATTGCTTCACTGGAAAGAACTTTAGACTATCCTTTATCCCACTTTCTGCGAAATTTCACTAGTTCGCCACTTCGAAGATTGGAAACGTTTCTAGGGCATCTAGGTCTACAAAAGTTACACTGTAAAGTTCCATTTGGAGGTATTTCTCTGTGTTTTTATGATTAAGCAAGTGAGAAGAAAGTGTAATTTTGGCTTCCATACACAGATTTAGGCCCTCCAGATACCAAAGGAAGTCCTAGCTGCTTTCTCTCAGAGAATGGAAGTGTTGGGAATTTGTACGTGTTCACTTTGCCGATTGACCCTCTCGGAACGAGCATTTGCTTCTTTTCCACTTAGAAGCTTCGAAGTCTTGCCGGATAATCCGGCTCTAAATCTGAAGGCGCTACACACCTTGAAGAGATGTTTTCTGTGAGAAACATGAACTTGTAGAGGGCTCTATGGACAAAGTGTGTACAAGTTTCCATACAAGTAATTAAGCCAACCTGTGCACTACTGATCATCTAGCTGCTGTCGTTCTAACAGTGGAAGCGTGTTCACTTGGGACATTGGTATGTCCTCCAACCAACCGGTTTTTTGAAAATTGCCTTTCTTTACTATACTCAGAAGCTGACACACGGTCCCAGAAAGCCTGGGTCCCCTTTGAAAGCTAGCACACACCCTGTGAGTTGCCTGAAATAGGGACTGTTTGTTTCACCAGAGCATGTGTGAAGAGACTGTCATTAATCTTGCATACACAGAGTCAGGATAACATGTGTAGAGGTGAACATGTCCCTGCTTTCCAACGAAGAATAGAAGTTGTTTCATGTGAAGTAGCTTATGTTGGCAATTTGCCTGCTTCGTACAAACTTGTCATTCTTCTGAGCCTAGAAGCTTGGAAATATTACCAGGGAAACAAAGTCTTCCATAGAAAGGAAGTACACGTCCTATAGAAACCAGCTCCTTGACAATTCTTAAACATACGGAGACATGTAAAAAGAAACCGAAAGAAACCTTCCATATGGAGAGTTACGCTAACCCATATGCAACTGATCACCCAGCTGCTTCCTTTCAGGGTGAGGAGTGCTTGCCATGGAAACAGATTTATATTCTCCACTAACCCACTTCGTACGAACTTACATATTTTCTCCACTAAATGTTTTAAGAAATGACCAGAGAAGCTGGGGCTACTCAGGAAAGCAGTATGCTTCCTCCAAGATTCTGCCCTATTTGACATGTTTGCCATTCGTAGCTTGGGAGAACAAAGTGACCATCCTACTTCCCAACACATATCTATCTGTCCTGAACACAAGTGGTCATCTACCGGCCCTTTGTCCTAGAGCAGATGTGTTTAAAGTGGAAAAAGCGTTATGTAGGCAGTTTATCCGCTTGCTGTGGCACTGTCATTCCTCTCCCCTTATTCGGTTCGAAGTACCAACGGGGAATGTGTTTCTACAACCGACGTTCTGGACTCTTCCTGACGAGGCATCTCTGCCAGAATTCTTTTATTTATAGAAGGCCAGGATCAAGAAAAAAACAGAACCTAATACTTCCATCCAGAGATTTGAGCCCAAAAGTTCCAACCTGAACATCTAGGTGTTTCTTTCCAGGAATTAAATTGTTTTAACTGGGAACACCTTTATATTCTCCATTTTCCCGCTTTGTACGAAATAGGAGTACTTCTAAACTTAGAGCTTCGTAATGTGACCCGTGAACCTTGGTCTACAAGCGAAAATGTGTACACTTCCAAAAGGATGCTATTCCACGTGACCTATGCCCCCGATGGAAGCAAGAGAGAAGACATTGTTCCTTTGTTTTCCATACACAGATTTTTGCTCTCCTCAACACAGGTGAACTTCCATCTGCTTTCTGTCTGAAAATGGGATTGTTATGACTTTGGAAATATTTCCTTGCCAATTGACCCGCTTGCTACGAATATGTCCTTCTTTTCCACTTTGAAGGTTTCAACTGTCACTAGATTATCTGGTTACCAATCAGAACGTCGGAATGTTCCCAGGTGAAGCATCTCTTTGAGGCAACATTTACTTGGAACATTACAAAATTTCCATTAGGAGGCTACGAAGACAAAGTCTTTGTCATATTTCCATCCACAGAGTGAAGCCACCCAGGAAACGACTGAACATCCAGCTGCTATCATTCAATGAACAATAGTGTATTCACTTGGGACACTTTTCTGTCTCCCAGCTAAGCCATTTTACAAATTTCCTTTTCCTCTTCCCTTAGAACCTCAGACATGTGACAAGTCAATCTAAATCTACAACTGATATTGTGCACACTTCCTTGGAGGTGCTTGTCTGTGTGATTCGCTTTTGTAATCACATCATGTCTGAACAGATTGTACTTTCTGCCCCCTCACTCATGGTGAAGTTAACCTGTGCACATCTGAACGTGTGGCTGCTTTCAATCATGAAATAGAAGGAAGTTCATTTGAAAGTGCTGTATATTGTCTCCTGTCCTACTTTCTACCATAATCTCATTCCTCGCCAGTTGGAAGGCCAGAAATGTCACCGGACTATTGAGTTCTCTCAGAAGAGCGAAGTGCACTCCCGAATTAAGTACCTCTTTCTGACTTCTTTACTTATGGAAGCCTGTGAACACCAACAGAAAATCATCCTTCCACAGACAGAATGAAGAAAACATACAAACCACTGATCACCTCGTGGTTTTTTCTCCGAGATTAGAAGAGTTTTCATTCAAAGCAGCTCTATATTCTCCATTAACCCACTTTGTACCAAATTATAGACCTTCTGCAATGAGAAGTTTGAAATATTACCAGTTAATCTGGATCTACATCTAAGTAGTATAGTTCCACAACGATGCTTCTGTCTTTGGCAGTTTTGCTTTTGAGTCATCTGAGAACACACTGACAATAGTGCTTCCATACAGAGATTGAAAAATCCTCAACACAACTGATCATGGACCTGGTCTCTCTCAGTTAATACAACTGGGTTCCTTTCACGTAGCTTTATATTGTCAAAGTTCCCTTCTTGCTACCAAAATGCCGTCCTCTCCGCTTGGTATCTTGCAATTAGCAACAGAAAATGGGGTCCCACAAAAGAAATGCCGTACACATCCTGAGGGAGCATCTCAGTGAGAATCCCTTTACTTATAGAACCCAAGGAACAAATACCTGTACAGAATACTTCCATACAGGGATTTATGCAAATCTGCACCACACAGAACCTCTAGAGGTTTTCTTCCTGTGAAGTAGATTGCTTCACTGGGAAAGAACTTTAGACTATCCTTTATCCCACTTTCTGCGAAATTTCACTAGTTCGCCACTTCGAAGATTGGAAACGTTTCTAGGGCATCTAGGTCTACAAAAGTTACACTGTAAAGTTCCATTTGGAGGTATTTCTCTGTGTTTTTATGATTAAAGCAAGTGAGAAGAAAGTGTAATTTTGGCTTCCATACACAGATTTAGGCCCTCCAGATACCAAAGGAAGTCCTAGCTGCTTTCTCTCAGAGATTGGAAGTGTTGGGAATTTGTACGTGTTCACTTTGCCGATTGACCCTCTCGGAACGAGCATTTGCTTCTTTTCCACTTAGAAGCTTCGAAGTCTTGCCGGATAATCCGGCTCTAAATCTGAAGGCGCTACACACCTTGAAGAGATGTTTTCTGTGAGAAAACATGAACTTGTAGAGGGCTCTATGGACAAAGTGTGTACAAGTTTCCATACAAGTAATTAAGCCAACCTGTGCACTACTGATCATCTAGCTGCTGTCGTTCTAACAGTGGAAGCGTGTTCACTTGGGACATTGGTATGTCCTCCAACCAACCGGTTTTTTGAAAATTGCCTTTCTTTACTATACTCAGAAGCTGACACACGGTCCCAGAAAGCCTGGGTCCCCTTTGAAAGCTAGCACACACCCTATGAGTTGCCTGAAATAGGGACTGTTTGTTTCACCAGAGCATGTGTGAAGAGACTGTCAATTAATCTTGCATACACAGAGTCAGGATAACATGTGTAGAGGTGAACATGTCCCTGCTTTCCAACGAAGAATAGAAGTTGTTTCATGTGAAGTAGCTTATGTTGGCAATTTGCCTGCTTCGTACAAACTTGTCATTCTTCTGAGCCTAGAAGCTTGGAAATATTACCAGGGAAACAAAGTCTTCCATAGAAAGGAAGTACACGTCCTATAGAAACCAGCTCCTTGACAATTCTTAAACATACGGAGACATGTAAAAAGAAACCGAAAGAAACCTTCCATATGGAGAGTTACGCTAAACCCATATGCAACTGATCACCCAGCTGCTTCCTTTCAGGGTGAGGAGTGCTTGCCATGGAAACAGATTTATATTCTCCACTAACCCACTTCGTACGAACTTACATATTTTCTCCACTAAATGTTTTAAGAAATGACCAGAGAAGCTGGGGCTACTCAGGAAAGCAGTATGCTTCCTCCAAGATTCTGCCCTATTTGACATGTTTGCCATTCGTAGCTTGGGAGAACAAAGTGACCATCCTACTTCCCAACACATATCTATCTGTCCTGAACACAAGTGGTCATCTACCGGCCCTTTGTCCTAGAGCAGATGTGTTTAAAGTGGAAAAAGCGTTATGTAGGCAGTTTATCCGCTTGCTGTGGCACTGTCATTCCTCTCCCCTTATTCGGTTCGAAGTACCAACGGGGAATGTGTTTCTACAACCGACGTTCTGGACTCTTCCTGACGAGGCATCTCTGCCAGAATTCTTTTATTTATAGAAGGCCAGGATCAAGAAAAAAACAGAACCTAATACTTCCATCCAGAGATTTGAGCCCAAAAGTTCCAACCTGAACATCTAGGTGTTTCTTTCCAGGAATTAAATTGTTTTAACTGGGAACACCTTTATATTCTCCATTTTCCCGCTTTGTACGAAATAGGAGTACTTCTAACTTAGAGCTTCGTAATGTGACCCGTGAACCTTGGTCTACAAGCGAAAATGTGTACACTTCCAAAAGGATGCTATTCCACGTGACCTATGCCCCCGATGGAAGCAAGAGAGAAGACATTGTTCCTTTGTTTTCCATACACAGATTTTTGCTCTCCTCAACACAGGTGAACTTCCATCTGCTTTCTGTCTGAAAATGGGATTGTTATGACTTTGGAAATATTTCCTTGCCAATTGACCCGCTTGCTACGAATGTGTCCTTCTTTTCCACTTTGAAGGTTTCAACTGTCACTAGATTATCTGGTTACCAATCAGAACGTCGGAATGTTCCCAGGTGAAGCATCTCTTTGAGGCAACATTTACTTGGAACATTACAAAAATTTCCATAGGAGGCTACGAAGACAAAGTCTTTGTCATATTTCCATCCACAGAGTGAAGCCACCCAGGAAACGACTGAACATCCAGCTGCTATCATTCAATGAACAATAGTGTATTCACTTGGGACACTTTTCTGTCTCCCAGCTAAGCCATTTTACAAATTTCCTTTTCCTCTTCCCTTAGAACCTCAGACATGTGACAAGTCAATCTAAATCTACAACTGATATTGTGCACACTTCCTTGGAGGTGCTTGTCTGTGTGATTCGCTTTTGTAATCACATCATGTCTGAACAGATTGTACTTTCTGCCCCCTCACTCATGGTGAAGTTAACCTGTGCACATCTGAACGTGTGGCTGCTTTCAATCATGAAATAGAAGGAAGTTCATTTGAAAGTGCTGTATATTGTCTCCTGTCCTACTTTCTACCATAATCTCATTCCTCGCCAGTTGGAAGGCCAGAAATGTCACCGGACTATTGAGTTCTCTCAGAAGAGCGAAGTGCACTCCCGAATTAAGTACCTCTTTCTGACTTCTTTACTTATGGAAGCCTGTGAACACCAACAGAAAATCATCCTTCCACAGACAGAATGAAGAAAACATACAAACCACTGATCACCTCGTGGTTTTTTCTCCGAGATTAGAAGAGTTTTCATTCAAAGCAGCTCTATATTCTCCATTAACCCACTTTGTACCAAATTATAGACCTTCTGCAATGAGAAGTTTGAAATATTACCAGTTAATCTGGATCTACATCTAAGTAGTATAGTTCCACAACGATGCTTCTGTCTTTGGCAGTTTTGCTTTTGAGTCATCTGAGAACACACTGACAATAGTGCTTCCATACAGAGATTGAAAAAATCCTCAACACAACTGATCATGGACCTGGTCTCTCTCAGTTAATACAACTGGGTTCCTTTCACGTAGCTTTATATTGTCAAAGTTCCCTTCTTGCTACCAAAATGCCGTCCTCTCCGCTTGGTATCTTGCAATTAGCAACAGAAAATGGGGTCCCACAAAAGAAATGCCGTACACATCCTGAGGGAGCATCTCAGTGAGAATCCCTTTACTTATAGAACCCAAGGAACAAATACCTGTACAGAATACTTCCATACAGGGATTTATGCAAATCTGCACCACACAGAACCTCTAGAGGTTTTCTTCCTGTGAAGTAGATTGCTTCACTGGAAAAGAACTTTAGACTATCCTTTATCCCACTTTCTGCGAAATTTCACTAGTTCGCCACTTCGAAGATTGGAAACGTTTCTAGGGCATCTAGGTCTACAAAAGTTACACTGTAAAGTTCCATTTGGAGGTATTTCTCTGTGTTTTTATGATTAAAGCAAGTGAGAAGAAAGTGTAATTTTGGCTTCCATACACAGATTTAGGCCCTCCAGATACCAAAGGAAGTCCTAGCTGCTTTCTCTCAGAGAATGGAAGTGTTGGGAATTTGTACGTGTTCACTTTGCCGATTGACCCTCTCGGAACGAGCATTTGCTCTTTTCCACTTAGAAGCTCGAGTCTTGCCGGATAATCCGGCTCTAAATCTGAAGGCGCTACACACCTTGAAGAGATGTTTTCTGTGAGAAACATGAACTTGTAGAGGGCTCTATGGACAAAGTGTGTACAAGTTTCCATACAAGTAATTAAGCCAACCTGTGCACTACTGATCATCTAGCTGCTGCGTTCTAACAGTGGAAGCGTGTTCACTTGGGACATTGGTATGTCCTCCAACCAACCGGTTTTTTTGAAAATTGCCTTTTTACTATACTCAGAAGCTGACACACGGTCCCAGAAAGCCTGGGTCCCCTTGAAAGCTAGCACACACCCTGATGAGTTGCCTGAAATAGGGACTGTTTGTTTCACCAGAGCATGTGTGAAGAGACTGTCAATTATCTTGCATACACAGAGTCAGGATAACATGTGTAGAGGTGAACATGTCCCTGCTTTCCAACGAAGAATAGAAGTGTTTCATGTGAATAGCTTATGTTGGCAATTTGCCTGCTTCGTACAAACTGTCATTCTTCGAGCTAGAAGCTGGAAATATACCAGGAAACAAAGTCTCCAAAAAGAAGTACACGCTATAGAACAGCTCTGACATCTAAACATACGGAGACTGTAAAAAGAAACCGAAAGACCTTCCATATGAGAGTACGCTAACCATATGCAATGACACCAGCTGCTCCTTCAGGGGTGAGGAGTGCTTGCCATGGAACAGATTTATATTCTCCACTACCCACTTCGTACGAACTACTATTTTCTCCACTAATGTTTTAAGAAATGACCAGAGAAGCTGGGCTACTCAGGAAAGCGTATGCTTCCTCCAAGATTCGCCTATTGACATGTTGCCATTCGTAGCTTGGGAGACCAAGTGACCATCCTACTTCCCAACACATATCTATCTGTCCTGAACACAAGTGGTCATCTACCGGCCCTTTGTCCTAGAGCAGATGTGTTTAAAGTGGAAAAAGCGTTATGTAGGCAGTTTATCCGCTTGCTGTGGCACTGTCATTCCTCTCCCCTTATTCGGTTCGAAGTACCAACGGGAATGTGTTTCTACAACCGACGTTCTGGACTCTTCCTGACGAGGCATCTCTGCCAGAATTCTTTTATTTATAGAAGGCCAGGATCAAGAAAAAAACAGAACCTAATACTTCCATCCAGAGATTTGAGCCCAAAAGTTCCAACCTGAACATCTAGGTGTTTCTTTCCAGGAATTAAATTGTTTTAACTGGGAACACCTTTATATTCTCCATTTTCCCGCTTTGTACGAAATAGGAGTACTTCTAAACTTAGAGCTTCGTAATGTGACCCGTGAACCTTGGTCTACAAGCGAAAATGTGTACACTTCCAAAAGGATGCTATTCCACGTGACCTATGCCCCCATGGAAGCAAGAGAGAAGACATTGTTCCTTTGTTTTCCATACACAGATTTTTGCTCTCCTCAACACAGGTGAACTTCCATCTGCTTTCTGTCTGAAAATGGGATTGTTATGACTTTGGAAATATTTCCTTGCCAATTGACCCGCTTGCTACGAATATGTCCTTCTTTTCCACTTTGAAGGTTTCAACTGTCACTAGATTATCTGGTTACCAATCAGAACGTCGGAATGTTCCCAGGTGAAGCATCTCTTTGAGGCAACATTTACTTGGAACATTACAAAATTTCCATTAGGAGGCTACGAAGACAAAGTCTTTGTCATATTTCCATCCACAGAGTGAAGCCACCCAGGAAACGACTGAACATCCAGCTGCTATCATTCAATGAACAATAGTGTATTCACTTGGGACACTTTTCTGTCTCCCAGCTAAGCCATTTTACAAATTTCCTTTTCCTCTTCCCTTAGAACCTCAGACATGTGACAAGTCAATCTAAATCTACAACTGATATTGTGCACACTTCCTTGGAGGTGCTTGTCTGTGTGATTCGCTTTTGTAATCACATCATGTCTGAACAGATTGTACTTTCTGCCCCCTCACTCATGGTGAAGTTAACCTGTGCACATCTGAACGTGTGGCTGCTTTCAATCATGAAATAGAAGGAAGTTCATTTGAAAGTGCTGTATATTGTCTCCTGTCCTACTTTCTACCATAATCTCATTCCTCGCCAGTTGGAAGGCCAGAAATGTCACCGGACTATTGAGTTCTCTCAGAAGAGCGAAGTGCACTCCCGATTAAGTACTCTTTCTGACTTCTTTACTTATGGAAGCCTGTGAACACCAACAGAAAATCATCCTTCCACAGACAGAATGAAGAAACATACAAACCACTGATCACCTCGTGGTTTTTTCTCCGAGATTAGAAGAGTTTTCATTCAAAGCAGCTCTATATTCTCCATTAACCCACTTTGTACCAAATTATAGACCTTCTGCAATGAGAAGTTTGAAATATTACCAGTTAATCTGGATCTACATCTAAGTAGTATAGTTCCACAACGATGCTTCTGTCTTTGGCAGTTTTGCTTTTGAGTCATCTGAGAACACACTGACAATAGTGCTTCCATACAGAGATTGAAAAAATCCTCAACACAACTGATCATGGACCTGGTCTCTCTCAGTTAATACAACTGGGTTCCTTTCACGTAGCTTTATATTGTCAAAGTTCCCTTCTTGCTACCAAAATGCCGTCCTCTCCGCTTGGTATCTTGCAATTAGCAACAGAAAATGGGGTCCCACAAAAGAAATGCCGTACACATCCTGAGGGAGCATCTCAGTGAGAATCCCTTTACTTATAGAACCCAAGGAACAAATACCTGTACAGAATACTTCCATACAGGGATTTATGCAAATCTGCACCACACAGAACCTCTAGAGGTTTTCTTCCTGTGAAGTAGATTGCTTCACTGGAAAGAACTTTAGACTATCCTTTATCCCACTTTCTGCGAAATTTCACTAGTTCGCCACTTCGAAGATTGGAAACGTTTCTAGGGCATCTAGGTCTACAAAAGTTACACTGTAAAGTTCCATTTGGAGGTATTTCTCTGTGTTTTTATGATTAAAGCAAGTGAGAAGAAAGTGTAATTTTGGCTTCCATACACAGATTTAGGCCCTCCAGATACCAAAGGAAGTCCTAGCTGCTTTCTCTCAGAGAATGGAAGTGTTGGGAATTTGTACGTGTTCACTTTGCCGATTGACCCTCAGGAAACGAGCATTTGCTTCTTTTCCACTTAGAAGCTTCGAAGTCTTGCCGGATAATCCGGCTGTAATCTGAAGGCGCTACACACCTGAAGAGATGTTTCTGTGAGAAAACATAACTTGTAGAGGGCTCTATGGACAAGTGTGTACAAGTTTCCATACAAGTAATTAAGCCAACCTGTGCACTACTGATCATCTAGCTGCTGTCGTTCTAACAGTAAAACCCAAGGGGGGGGGGAATTTTTTTTTTTTTTCCAAAAAAAAAAAAACCCAAAACCTTTTCCCTTTTTTTTTAAAAACCCCCCCCTTTTTTTTTTTTTTTTAAAAAAAAAATTTTTTTTTTTTTTTTTAAAAAAAGGGGGAAAAAAATTTTTTCCCCAAATTTTTTTTTTCCCCCAAAACCCCCCTTTTTTGGGGGGTTTTTTTTAAAAAAAAAGGGGGGGGTTTTTCCCTTTTTCCCCCCCCCCCTTTTTTTTAAAAAAAAAATTTTTTTTGGGGGGTTTTTTTTTTCCCCTTTTTTTGGGGGGGGGTTTTTTTTAAAAAATTGGGGGGGAACCGGAAACCCCGGGTTTTTTTTAAATTTTTTAAAAAAACCCCTTTTTTTTTTTTTAAAAAAGGGGGGGTTTTTTAATTTTAAACCCCCCAAAAAAAAAAAAACCCAAAAAAATTTAAAAAAAATTTTCCCCAAAAAAAAACCCCCCCCTTTTTTAAAATTTTTTTCCTCCCCCCAAAAAAAAATTTCCCGGGAAAAAAGGGGTTTTAAATTTTAAACCCCCCCTTTTTTTTAAATTTTTTTTTTAAAAAAATTTTTTTTTTTCCCCCTTTTTTGGGGAAAACCGGCCCGGGGGGGTTTTTTTTTAAAAAAATTTTTTTTTTTTTTGGGGAAAAAAAAAATTTTTTTTTCCCTTAAGGGGGGGAAAAAAGGATTTTAAAAAAAAAAAAATTATTTTTTTTTTTTAAAGGGGAAAAAAAAAACATTTTTTTCCCCCAAAAAAAAAAAAAAAAACCCCTCCCCTTTTTTTTCCCCCTTGGGGGGTTTTTTTAAATTTTTTTTTCCCCCCTTTTAAAAAATTTTAAAATTTTCCCCCAAAATTTTTAAATTTTTGGAAAAAAAATTTTTTTTTAAAAATGGGGTTTTTTTTTTTTTAATTTTTTTTAAAACCCACCCCCGGGGAAAAAAAAAAACCGGAATTTTTCCCCCCGGGGGAAAAATTTTTTAAAATTTTTTGGAAAAATTTTTTTAAAAAAAAAAATTTTCCCTTAAAAAAGGGGGAAAAAAACGGGGAAAAAAAAAAAGGGTTTTTTTAAAAGAAAAAAACCCTTTTTTTTTAAAAAAAAAAAATTTCCAAAATTTTTAAGGGTTTTTTAAAATTTCCCCAAAAAAAAAAGGGTTTTTTTAAAGGATTTTTTTTAAAAAAATTTTTTTTTAACCCGGGAAATTTCCCCCCCAAAAAAAAAATTTTAAAAAGGGCTTTATTCCAAAAAATTTAAATTTTTTTTTTCCTTTTTTTTTAAAAAAAAAAAAATTTTTTTCCCCCTTTTTTTTTCCCCCCAAAAAAGGGGGCCAAAAAAAAAAAAATTGGGGGTTTTTTTGGGCCCTTTTTCCCCCCCAAAAAAAATTTTTTTTTTTTGGGGTTTTGCTTTTAAAACCGGCCCGGGGGGGAAAAAAAATTTTTTTTGGGGGAAAAAAAAAGGGAAAAGGGGGGGAAAATATTCCTTTTTTTTTTTTTTTCCCCATTTAAATTTTGGGGCCGTTTTAAAAAAAAATTTTTTTTTTTCCCCCCCTTTTTTTTTGGGTTTTTTTTACTAAAAAAGGGAAATTTGGGGGGGGGGGGGAAAAACCCCCCGGGGGTTTTTTGGGGGGTTTTAAAAGGGGGGGGGGGTTTTTTTTTTTGCCCCCAAAAAGGGGGTTTTCCTTTTTTAAAAACCCCCTTTTGGGAAACCGGTTTTTTGGGGTTCCCTTGGGTTTTTTTTGGGGGAAAAAAATTTTTTTTTTAAAATTAAAAAATTTTTTCCCAAAAAATTTTTTTAAAAAAAAAATTTTTTTTTTTTTCCCCCAAATTTTTGGGAAAAAAAACCAAAGGCCTTTTTAAAAGGGTTTTTTTCCCAAAAAAAAAAACCCCCCCCGGGGGGGGTTTTTGGGGAAAAATTTAACCCCAAAAATTTTTTCCCCTTTTTTAAAATTTTAAAATTCCCCCAAAAAACCCCCGGGAAAATTTTTTAAAAAGTTTTTTTTTTAAAAAGTTTAAATTTTTTCGGGGAAAAAAATTTTTTTTTTAAAAAAATTTTTTTTCCCCGGGGGGCCCCCCCCCCCCCCTTTTTTTTAAAAAAAAATTTTTTTTTTTCCCCGGGAATTTTTAAAAAAAAAAAGGGGAATTTTCACCCCCGGGCCCCCCCGGGGGGGGTTTTTTTAAAAAAAAAATTTTTTAAAAAAAACCCCAAAAAACCTTTTTTCCCAAAAAAATTTTTAAAAAGGGTTTTAGAAAAAAAAAAGGGGGGGGCCCCTTTTTCCCCATTTTTTTTTTTTTGGGGGGGAAAAAAAAATTTTTTTTTTTCCCCAAAAAACCCCCCGGGTTTTCCGGGGAAAAAAAAAAAAATTTTTTTTTTTTCCCCCTTTTTTTTTCCCCCCCCCCGGGGGAAAAAGGGGGTTTTTTTTAAAAAGGGGTTTTTTCGGGAAATTTTTTTTTTTTTTTTAAAAAAAAAATTTAAAAAACCCCCCGGAAAAAAAAATTTTTTTAAAAAAATTTTTTGGGAAAAATTTTTTTAAAAAAAAATTTTTCCCCCCCAAAAAATTTGGGTTTTTAAAAAGGGGAAACCCCGGGGGCCCAACCCAAATTTTTAAAAAAAAATTTTTTTTTAAAAAAACCCCCCCAAAAAAAAAATTTCCTTTTTTCCCCCAAAAAATTTTTCCCCAACAAAAAAATAAAATTTTTTGGTAAAATTTTTTTTTTTTGGGGGGGTTTTTTTTAATTCCCGGGAAAATTTTTTTTCCCCCCTTTTTAATTTTTTTCCCTTTTGGGCCCCTTTTTAAATAAAAAATTTTTTTAAAATTTTTTTGGGGGGGTTTTTTTTTTTTCCCCCCCCGGGGGGGGGGGAAAAAAAAAATTTAAAATTTTTTTAAAAATTTAAAAAATTAAATTTTTTTTTTTCCCCGGAAACCCAAAAAATTTCCCCCCTTTAAAAAAACAAAACTTTTTTTTTTAAAAATTTTTTTCCCCTTAAAGGGCTTTTTTTTTTTTTAAAAATTTTTTTGGTTTTTTAAAACCCCTTTTGGGGGCCTTTAATTTAAGGGGGGGTTTTCTTTTTTTTTTTTAAAAAGGGGGAAAAAAAAAATTAAAACCCCAAAAAATTAAAATTTCCCCAAACGGGGGGAAAAGGGTTTTTTAAAAAAACCCTTTTCCAAAAAAAAATTTTTTAAATTTTAAAAAAACCCAAAAAAAAAAAACCCCCCAAAGGGGGTTTTTTTAAAACCCAAAAACCCCTTTTTCCTTTTTGGGGGGGGGAAAAAAAAACCCTTTTAAATTTTTTTTTAAGGTTTTTCCAATTTAAAAAAAAACCCCCCCCTTTTTTTAAAAAAAAACATTTAAAAGGGGGGGGGTTTCTTTTTTTTTTTTTAAAAAAAATTGGGGGGGTTTTTTTTTTTTTTAAAAAAAGGGGGAAAAAAAAAAGGGGCCCAACCGGGTTTAAAAAAAAGGGGGTTTTTCCTTTTCCGGGGGGGGGGGCCCTTTTTTTTAAATTGGGAAAGGGGTTTTTCCCCTTAAATTTTTTCCCCCGGGGGGTTTCGGGGGGAAAAAATTTAAAGGGGGTTTTGGGGAAAAAAAAAATTTTTTAAAAAATTTTGGAAAAAAGGGGAAAAACCTTTAAATTTTAAAAAACCCGGGAATTTCCTTCCCTTTTTTAAAATTTTTTTTTTTCCCTTTTTTCCCCAAAACCGGGCCCGGCCGGGGTTTTAAAGCTCACCCCAAAACCGGTTTGGGTTTTTCCCCCCCGGGGGTTTTTGGGAAAAATTTTTTTCCCAAGGGGGAAAAGGTTAAAAAAACCCCCAAAAAAAAAAATAAATTTTTTTTAAAAAAGGGGGGAAAAAAAACCCACCGGGGTTTTTTGGGGGGTTTTTTTTAAAAAAAATTTTTTAAAAAAAAAAAAAAAAATTTAAAAAAAAAGGGGGAAAAAAAAACCCCGAAAAAAAGGAGAAGAAAAAAACCAAAAAAACCCCCCGGGGGGGGGGGAAAAGGGGTTTAAAAAATTTTTTTCCCCCCCGGGGGGGAAAAAAATTTTTTTCCCCAAAATTTTTAAAAAAAAAAAAAAAACCTCCCCCCAAAATTTTGGGTTTTTAAAAATTTTTTTTTAAAATTTGGGAAAAAAGGGGCCCCCCCCCAAAAACAAAAAATTAAATTTTTTTTCCCAAAAAGGGTTTTAAAGGGGGGGGGGGGTTTAAAAAAAAATTTTTTCATTTCCCCCCCCCCCCTTTTGGAAAAAAGGGGGGTTTTTTTCCCGGGGGTTTCCCCCAAAAATTTTTTCCCCCAAAAAAAAAAAAAAAACAAAAAAGAAAAAAACCCCAAAACCCAATAAAAAAAATTTTTCCCCAAAAAAAATTTTTTTAAAAAAATTTTTTTAAAGGGGCCCCCAAATTTTTTCCCCCTTTGGGGGGAAAAAAAGGCTTTTTTAAATTTTAAAAAATTTTACTTTAAAAACCCCATTAAGGAAAAACCCTTGGGGGGTTTTTTTTTCCCCCCCAAAAACCTTTTTTTTCCCCCCCGGGGGAAAAATTTTGTTTTTTAAAAAATTTTTAAATTTTTTTTTTTTCCCCCCCCCCTTTTTAAATTTAATTTTTTTTGGGTTTTAAAAAAACCCCCCCTTTTTTAAAAAACCAAGGGGTTTTTTTAAAAAAAGGGGGAAAAAAATTTTTTTGGGGGCCCCCCCCAAAAAATTTTGGAAAAAAAAAAACCCCCCCCGGAAAAAAACCGGGGGTTTTTTTTAAAAAAATTTTTTTTCCCCCTTTTTTTAAATTTTTTTTTAAAAAAAAAACCTTTTTTTTAAAAATTTTAAAAAGGGGGTCCCCTTTTGGGGGGGCCCCTTTTTTTTTTAAAATTTTTTCCCCCCTTTTTTTTCCCCCCCCCCGGGGGGGGTTTTTCCCCCCTTTGGGGGTTTTTAAAAAAAAAATTTTTTTTAAAAATTTTCCCCCCCCAAAAAAATTAAAAAGGGGGGGAAAAGGGGGGGGAAAAAAAAAAATTTTGTTCCAAAAAAAAAAAAATTAACCCTTCCCCAAAAAAAAAAAAACCCCCAAAAAAAAAATTTTCCCAAAAAATTTTTTTTTGGGTTTTTTTTTCCCCCCCCTTTTTTTTTCCCCCCTTTTAAAAAAAAAATTTTTTGGGTTTTTTTAAAAAGGGGAATTTCCCCCCGGGTTTTCCCCTTTTTTTTTTTTTTAAAAAATTTTAAAAAAAAATCCGCCCAAACGAAAAAAAACCCCAAAAAAAAAGGGGGGGGTTTTCCCCAAAAAAAAAATTTTTTTTTTTTTAAAAGGCCCCCCCTTTTTAAAATTTTTGGGGGTTTAAAAAAAAAAAAAGGGGGAAAAAAGGGAAGAAAAATTTTTTTGAAAAAAAAAATTTTTTAAAATTTAAAAGGGAAAAAAAAAAAACCCCCTTTTTTTTTTCCCCCCCTTGGGGGGGTTTTTGGAATTTAATTTTCCGGGAAAGGAACTTGGGCCCTTTTTTTTTAAGGGCCCATTTAAAAGGTTTTTTTGGGGGTTTTTAAATTAAAAAATTTTTTAAAAAACCGGGGAAAAAAATTTTTTTTTTTTAAAAAAAAAAATTTTTTTTTTTTCCCCCTTTTTTCCCAAGAAAAAGGGGTTGGTTTTTTGGGGGGGGTTTTTTGGGAAAAGGCTTTCATTTCCCAAAATTTTGGGGGGATTTTTTTTTGGGGGCCCCCCTTTTTTTTTTTGGGGAAAACAAAGGGGGGTTTAAAAAAAGGTTGTAAAATTTTAAACGAAAAACCCCCCAAAAATTTTTTTGGGGTTTTTTTTGGGGGGTTTAAAGGGAAAAACCCCCAAAAACCTTTTTTAAAAATTTTCCCGGGGGGGGCCCCCCCAAAAAACCTTTTTTTAAAAGCCCCCCCCTTGGGGCCTGGGGGGGGGGCCCCCAAAAAAAACCCCTTTTTTTAAAAGGGCGGAAAAAAAAAAGGCCGGGGGGGTTTTTTTTTTTAAAAAAGGTTAGGGGTTTTTTCCCCTTTCCAAAAAAAAAAAGGGGGGGAAAATTTGGGGGGGGGGCCCGGGTTTCCAAAAAAAAAGGCCAAAAAAATTTTTTTAAAAAAAATTTAAAAAAAAAAAAAAACCCCAAAAAAACCCCAAATTAAATTTTAAAAACCCAAAAAAAAAAAAATTTTGGGGGGGGGGGCCCCCAAAACAAAACCCCCCCCGGGGGGCCCCCCCCTTTTTTTTTAAAAAAAAAAAAAAGGGGGGTTTTTTTTCCCAAAATTTTTTTAAAAAAAAATTTTTGGGCCTTTCCCCCCCCAAAAAAAAAAAATTTCCCCCCCCCAAAAATTCGGGGGGGGAAAAAAAAAGGGCCCCCCCCCCAAAAAAAAGGGGGTTTTTTTTAAAAAAAAAAAAGGGTTTTAAGGGTTTTTTAAAGGCCCCCCCCTTTTTTTGGGGGGGGGGGGGGGGAAAAGGGGGGGGTTTTTAAACCCCCCTTTTCCCTTTGAAAAAACCGGGGTTTTTAAAAAAGGGGGCCCCCAAAAAAAAAAATTTAAAATTTTAAAAAAAAGGGGGGGAAAAAAAAAAAAATTTTTTCCCCCAAAAAAAAAATTTTTTTCCCCCCCAAAAATTTTTTTTTTTTTTAAAAAAAAATTTTTCCCAAAGGGGGCCCCCCCTTTTTAAAAAAATTTTTTTCCCCAAAATTTTTCCCCCAAAATTTCCCCCAAAAGGGAAGGAAAATTTTTCCCCAAAAAAAAAAAATTTTTTCTTTTTAAATTTGTTTTCCCCCAAAAAAGGGTTTTTTTGGGTTTTTTTGGGGGGGTTTTTTAAATATTTCCCCTTTCCCCAAGGTTTCCCTTTTTTTTTTTTTTCCCCTTAAATTTCCCGGCCCCCCCGGGGTTTTTTTTAAAAATTTTAAAAAAAAAAAAAAAATTTTTTTTGGGGAAAAAAAAAAAACCCCCAAAAAAAAAAAAAAAATTTTTTTTTTAAAAAATTTTTTTCCCCCCCCTTTTTTTTTTCCCCCCTTTTTTAAGAAAAAAAAAATTTTTTTTTCCCCCCCAAAATTTTTTTTTTTTTTTTTTTCCCTTTTTTTTGGGGGGGGTTTTTCCTTTTTGCCCCCCTTTAAAGTTTTCCTTTCCCCAAAAAAGGGGTTTTAAAAAAAAATTTTTTAAAAAAATTTTTTTTTATTTTTTTTTTCCCCTTTAACCAAAAAAACCCCCCGGGTTTAAACCCAAAAAGGGGGAAAAAAAAACCCCCCTTTTTTAAAATTTTAAAACCCCCCAAAACCTTAAACCCAAAAAACCCAAAAAAACCCCCCCCTTTTTTTCCCCCAAAAAGGGGTTTTTTAAAATTAAATTTTTTTTTTTTTTTTTTTTTTTTTTTAAATTTTTTGGCAAAAAAAAAATTTTTAAAAAAAGGTTTTTTTTTAAAATTTTTGGTTTTTAAAAAAAAAACCCCAAATTTTTTTTTTGGGTTTTTTTAAAAAACCAGGATAAATTTTCCTTTTGGGAGGATTTCTCTTTTTTTTATGTAAAATTTTTCCCCCCACCCTACTTCCAAAAACATATCATCGGCCCGGAAAAAACCCGGGGTTTTCATCTCCCGGCCCTTTTGTTTTTAGAAGATTTTTTTTTAAAAGGGGGGAAAAAGGGGTTTTTGGTAGGCGTTTTCCCCGCTTTTTTTTGGGCCCCATTTTTTTTTCCTTTCCCCTTTCCCCCGGTTCAAAAAAAACCGGGGGGAAATGTGTTTCTACCCCCCCGGGGTTCGGGATTTTTCCCCCTTTGCGAGGGCTCTCTGCCGGGGGAATTTTTTTTATTTAAGAAGGAGGATCAAGAAAAAAAAAAAAAAAAACCCTTTAAACCCCCCCCCAGAGTTTGGGGGCCCCCAAATTCCCCCCGAACTTGGGGGGTTTTTTTCCCCGGAAAATTTAAATTTTTTTTTTGGGGGAAAAACCCCTTTTTTTTCCCAAAATTTTCCCGTTTTGTAGGGGGGAAAAAGGATTTTCTTCAAACTTAGAGCTTCAAAAAGGGGCCCTAAACCCTTTTGGGGTTTCAAGGGGGAAAAAAGGGAAAATTTTTTAAAAGGGGTGCAATTAAAACGGGCCCTTTTCCCCCAAAGGAAAGCAAGAGGGGAAAAATTTTTCCTTTTTTTTTTTTTTTCCAAAAAAATTTTTGTTTCCCCCAAAAAAGGTGAATTTCCACTCCCCTTTTTGTTAAAAAGGGGGTTTTTTAGGGGTTTTTTGGGAAAAAATTTTCCTTGAATTTTAACCCGTTTTTTTCGAATTGTCCTTTTTTCCCCTTTTGGGGAAAGGTTTTTTAACTCCCCCAGATTATTTTTTCCAATCAAAAGTGGGGGAAAGTTCCCAGGTGAAGCATTTTTTTGGGGGAAACATTTTTTTTGGAAAAAAAAAGGGGCTACGAAGACAAATCTTTTTAAACCCCCCCTCCACAGAGTAAAGGGGCCCCCCGGGAAAAAAAGTTTTAACATCCAGCTTATTTTAAAAAACAATATGTTTTTAGGGGGGAAATTTTTTTGTCTCCCGTAACCTTTTTTCCCAAAACCCCTTTTTTCCCCTTCCCTTAGAATTTTAGACATGTGACAATTTTAATCTAAATTAAAAACTGATTTTGGGGGAAAAACCTTTTTTTGGGGGTTGTTTGTTTTTGTTATTCGTTTTTTTTTACATAGGGGGAAAAAAGATTGTACTTTTGCCCCCCCAAATCAGGGTAAAGGGGCCCCCCCCCGTCAATTGAAGGGGGGGGCCCTTTTTTGGGGGAAAAAAAGGGAAAGTTCATTTAAAAAAGGGTGTATATTTTTCCTGTCCTTTTCTACCAAACTCCCCCCCGGGCCCTTTGGAACCCCCGAAAAAAAAAAGGGGTTTTTAATTTTCTCAAAAGACCCGAAGCCCCCCCGGGGAATTTTAAATACCTTTTTTTTAAATTTTTTTATTGGGGGGAAGGGGCCTTTTGGGGGAAAACCAACAGAAAAATATCCCCCCCCAAAAAGGACAGAATAAAGGGAAAATAAAAAACCCCGATCACCTGGGGGTTTTTTTTTCCGAGATTAGAAAAGTTTTTATTCAAAGCGCTCTATATTCCCATTAACCCCCCCCCCCCCCCCTTTTTCCCCAAAATTTTAAAACCTTCTGCAATGAGAATTTTTTAAATTTATTCCTTTTAAACTGGATTACTTTTAAAATTTTTTTATTTCCCCCAAAGATGCTTCTGTTTTTGGCCCTTTTTTTTTTTGGGGGTCATCTGAAAAAAACATGCAATATTTTTTTCCCCTAAAGGTTTTTAAAAAAACCTCAACAAAAACGATCAGGGCCGGGTTTTTTTTAGTTAAAAAAAGGGGTTCCCTTTTTACTTTTGCTTTTTTTTGTTTAAATTTCCCCTTCTTCCCCCCCAAAAAAGCCTTCCTCCCCCGTTGGTATTTTTTTAAAATTAGCCCCCCGGGAAAATTTTTGCTTTGCTTTCGTACAAATTGTCATTTTTTGACAGAAGTTGGGAAAATATTAAGGGAAAAAAAATTTTTTTCCTTTAAAAAGGGGAAGAACGTCCTATGGGAAACCAGCCCCTTTGACAATTTTTTAAAACCATACTCATGTGCTGACAAGGATTGTACTTCTGCAACACCTCTCACTGGTGAAGGTTAAACCCTGTGCACATGCAACGGTGGATGCTACTTAATCATGAAATAGAAGGAGTCATTTGAAAGTGGCTGTATATGTCTCCGTCCTCTTTCTACCTCATCTCATTCCTCGCCAGTGGACGGCCAGAAAATGTCACGGGAACTATTGAGTTCAGTCAGAAGTAGGCGGCAAGTGCACTCCGCAATTACGTACTCTTCTGAATTCTTTACTTATGGGTCAGCCTGGGGTAACACCAAAAGAATTCATCCTCATCAGCACAGAATGAAGAAAAATACAAACCCCCCCCTGATCACTCCGTGGTTTTTCTCGAGCATCTAGAAGAGTTGAGGTTTCCTTTCAAAGCAGCTCTATGTCTCCAATAACCACGTTGTACAAAAATTTATTTAGAACTTCTGCATGAGCAAGTTGATTATATTACCGTTATCTGGAATCTACTGTAAGTCGGAGTCCACAACATCCGTTCGTCTTTGGCAGTTTTGCTTTTGAGTCAGCTTAGAAACACACTGACATAGTGCTTCCATACAGAGGATTGGAACAAATCTAAACACACTGATCATGGACCTGGTCTCCTCAGTACTGCAACGGGTTCCTGTCATCGAGCTTAATTGTCATAGTTCCCTTTGCTACCATAAATGCCGTCCTCCTCGCTGGTATCTGGCAATTAGCAACAGAAACTGGGGTCCCACCAAAAGAAAGGCCGAACATCCTGCAGGAGCATCTCACGTGTGAACCCTTATCTTTAGAACCCAAGGAAAAATACCGTACAGAATCCTCCATACAGGGATTTATGCAAATCTGCAACCACCGAAACTCTAGCGGTTTTCTTCTGTGAGTTAGATTGTTCATGGAAAGAACTTTAGACTATCCTTTATCCCCCTTTTGCGCGAAATTTCAGAGTTCGCCACTGTCGCAGATGGAAACGTTTTCATAGGCACTAGGTCAAAAGTTACACTGTAAAGTCATGTGGAGGTATTTCTCCTGTTGTTTCGTTAGATTAAAGCAAAAGTGAGAAGAAAAGTGTAATTTGGATCAACAAGATTTAGGCATCCACGATACCAAAGGAGAGAAGTCCTAGCTGCTTTCTCTCGAGAATGGAAGGTTGGGCCAATTTGTTACGTGTCCACTTTGCCGATTGACTCTCGGAACGAGCATTTGTTTTTTCACTTAGAAGCTTCGACGTCTTGCCGGATAATACGGCTCTAAATTGAAGGCGGCTACACCTTGAAGATATGTTTTCTGTGAGAAAACATGAAATTGTAGAGGGCTCTATGGAAAAGGTGTACAAGTCTCCATACAGTAATTTAAGCCAACCGTGCACTATGATCATCTAGTGCTGCGTTCTAAAACAGTGGAAGCGTGTGTTCATTGGGACAATTGGTAGGTCCTCCAACCAACCGGTTTTTTGAAAATTGCTTCTTTACTATACTCCGAAGCTGACCACACGGTCCCAGAACGCCGGGTCCCCTTTGAAAGGTAGCACCACCCTGTGAGTTGCATGACAAATTAGGGACGTTGTTCAACGAGCCAGTGTGAAGAGGGACTGTCAATTAATCTGATACACAGAGTCAGGAAACATGTGTAGAGGGGAACATGCCCCGGGCTTTCCAACAAAAGAATCGAAGTTGTTTCATGGTAAAGTGGGTATGGGGGCCCAATTTTGCTGCTTCGTCCCAAACTTGTCATTCTTCTGAGCCTAGAAGTTGGAAAAAATACCGGGGAAAACAATTTTTCCCAATAAAAAGGGAAGAAACCAACGTCCTATAAAAACCCAGCCCCTTTGGGAAAAATTTTTAAACATAGGGAGAACAAAAAAGAAACCGAAAGAAAAAAATCTTGGAGATTTACGCAAAACCCATATGAAAACGACCCCAGGTTTCCCTTTCGGGGGGGGAGGAGGCTTGCCAGGGAAAACCAGTTTAATTTCACTAAACCCCCCTTGTACGAAACTTAAATGTTTCCCCACTAAATTTTTTAAAAAAGACCAGAGAAGGGGGGTACTCAGGAAAGCAGAATGTTTCCTCCAAAATTTGCCTTTTGACATTTTTCCCAAATTGGGAGCTTGGGAGAAAAAAAGGGACCATCCTATTTCCCCCAAACCCCAATTTTCTATCTTCCCGAACCCCAAAGGGGGTATTCCCGGCCCTTTGCCTAAAAGCGAGGGGGTTTTTTAAAGGGGAAAAAAGGGGTTTTTGGAGGGGGGTTTACCCGTTTGGGCTTTTGGCACTTTTCATTCCTTCCCCTTCGGTTTGAAAGTACCAAGGGGGAAGGGTTTTTCACAAACGACGTTGGGACTTCCTGACGAGGCACCCTTCCAGAATTTTTTTAATTTAGAAGGCCGGGGAATCAAAAAAAAAAACAAAACCCTAATTTTCCATCCAGAGATTTGAGCCCAAAATTTCCAAAACCCGAAATCGGGGTGTTTTTTTCCGGGAAATTTAAAATTTTTTTTTAAGGGGAAAAACCCCTTTTTTTCTCCATTTTCCCGCTTTGTACGAAATAGGAGTAATTCTAAACTTAGAGTTTCTTAATGTGACCCGGTTAAACCCTTGGTTTAAAAGGGCGAAATGGGGACACTTCCAAAAGGAGGAATTCCACGTGCCCTATGCCCCGAGGAACAAGAGGGGGAAGGGAATTTTTTTCCTTTTTTTTTCATACCCCGATTTTTGCTCTCCTCAACAAAGGTAAAATTCATTGCTTTCGGTCTGAAAATTGGGATTGTTGATTTGGAAAAAATTTTTCCCTTCCCAATTGACCCGTTTGCTACAAATTTTTTGCCCTTTTTTTCCACTTTAAAGGGGTTTAAAACTGCCCATAGATTATCTGGTTCCCAAATCAAAAAGTCGGAATTTTCCCCGGGGTGAAGATCTTTTGAGGCAACCTTTACTTGGAACTTTAAAAAAATTTCCCAATTAGGAGGCTACAAAGGGACAAAGTTTTTGCCCAAAATTTCCTTTCCACAGGGGTGAAGCCCCCCGGAAACGACTAAAATCCAGGCTATCATTCAATGAACAATGGGTTTCATTTGGGGAAAATTTTGCTCCCAGCAAAAGCATTTACAAATTTTTTTTTCCTCTCCCCTTTAAACCTCAGACAGTGACAAGCAATTAATCTACAAAAGTATTTTTGCACATTTTCCTTGGAGGTGTTGGGTTTTGTTGTGATTGCTTTTGTAATAAACATCATGTCTGAACAGATTTTACTTTCTCCCCCCTAATCATGGTGAATTTAACCCTGTGCCCCTTAAAGTTGGGGTGCTTTAAATCAGGAAATAAAGGAAAATTTAATTTAAAAAGGTGTGGATATTGTCTCTGTCCAACTTCAAACCATAATCTCTTTCCCTCGCCGTTGGAAGGCCGGGAAATGTCCCCGGTTTATTAAATTTCTTTAGAAGAGGGGAAGGGCACTCCCAAATTTAAGCCCTCTTTCGACCTTTTCCCAATGG
>JAKFHU010001382.1:0-14698 GCA_023783475.1 Daubentonia madagascariensis | reverse complement strand
GGGCACATGACACCTTTTTGGACATACACCCTTTTGGTTTTTTAGTGGTAGCCCCAAGCGTTGTACCATTTCAAAGGTTCCACTGGAAAAGAAGAAAAGTGTGTTGGAAAGCAAATGAACGGAGCATACAAAGATTTTCCCTAAAAACCCTTTCATCCCTAAAAGAAGAAGGAATATTCAGTTTGCACATGCTTTCCCTGCTCTGGAAGGATTACACCAGCCTGTTTCAGATTTCCTAAACCCACGAAAGAAAAAACGCGTGCCTTTCTAGAAGTGTCCCAAATTTCATTTGGGCCCCCCGGAGTGGCTGAAACACGTCTAAGTTCGGGTGGATATTGCACAGGTAACTTAAATCTGTGTAGGAACCGTTCCCTACAGCTCCTTGTCATCTGCTTCCGTCAAAAAAGAACTGAATGGGAAGGCCCCTTTAAAAATTATAGGATTTCCGGGTTTTGGAATCCCAGGTCCTGAGAAGACAAGGTTTGTAGAGGAAACGGTCATCCACAACCGGTTTTAATGGAGGGGCAAGGCTTCAACGGGGGAAAACTCGATTCACTGGGGGAAACCGGCTAGAACTCCTGCGTGCCGGGTTGCTTGACGCTCTGTAGGAAGCATTCCCCAGAGGTTTGTGTCCCCGCTTCCATCAGTGAGACATCGCACCTTGGAGGAAGGTACAGTTTTTTTGGTGGATACACAGACGCAAGGTTTTCTCTGTCTAAAAAAGGGAAAAAGGGGTAAGGGAGAAAAAATTTTTTTAAAAAAACTTTTCTTCCCGATAAAAGAAACCCTTTGGGAAAACCCCAATTTTTTAAAAAGATTTTTTTTTGAAGAAAAAACAAAATGTTTTGAAGCGGATGACTCTTTTGGGGAAACAGTTCAAAATTCTGTTGGGGAGAAGAAAGTTTGGTACCGGTGGGTAATTAAAAAAAAGGAAGTTTCAAAAAAAAGTTTTTGCATGCTTGAAAGACAGAATTCGTTAACTTAGCTTAAGTTGTGGAAAAAGATTGGGCTTGTTAATGGCCTTAGAAAAAACCCCCAAGAAGAAATTTGTTTTACTCACGGAGGAGAACCAGAAGAAGAGGGGAGGGAAAGAAAAGAGGTTTTTTGGCCCGGGCCAAAATAGAATGAACGTTTTTTTAGCGGAAACATTCTAAAGGTGAAAAGCGAAAAATTTTTTTTTTTTTCAAGGGGAAAACTTCTAGGGGGAGTTGGATTGTTGGTCCCCCATGCTTGCAATGGAAAAGGGTGTCCCCCGCATGCTTCTTTTTAAGTGCACTGTGTTTTGGTTGTGGGCCGAATTCTCCGCAAACTTCTCAGTGCTAAGTGCTAAGGAGCTCCCTTTCACAGCAGTGGGAAATTTTTCCCCAGATAAAATGTTCAAATGAACACCTTCTATCTCTAGAGAAACAGCTAGACGTTCAGCTCAGACAGGATCCTTCCTCTGTGTAGGGAAAGCGTACATCCCTTTTTTGAATCACTGCTTCCTTTCGAAAGAAAAGGGTCGCACAGGGCGTGACTGAGTTGCGTGTGAGCAGTTTCACCATCAGAGCATGAGTTCCAAGTGAAATGAAGGCATTTTTGCAGCTAGCCGAAAAGGAGACTACAAAGATGTTTCAAGTAAAACATTTTATCCCGAAGTGAAGGATTTTTTTTTTTTTTTTTTTTTTTTTTTGTTGTGGTCAGGTTGACCAACGGTTGTTCTGAACCCCCTATATAGAGTTTCTTTTCACACGCTCAAAATAAAAGGAAACCTCCCTAAAGGTCCGTCCTTACCTAACCCGGGAATCACGGTATCATAGCAAGCTCTCAAGGGCCATTTTGTAAATAAAAGGAAAAAGAATTGTCTCACGCAAAAACACTCCCCTTCAGCCAAAACGAGCAGTGAAAATTTCCTCTGGTGCCTGTTTGCGTAACTCTGACACGGCGCAAACGTCCTCTTTGCTCCCCCCTTTCCCTTCCCAAATGTAAAAGTGGCACAGAGATGCCCCCCCTTTTTTTAGGACACATACCTTTCCCAAAAAAAAAAAAAAAAAAAAAAAAAAAAAAAAAAAAAAAAACCAAAAAAAAGTTCTTCTGGAAACTTCCTGCTTGGAAGGGAAAAGAAGGACAACCCCATGAAAGGAGGTATTTTTGGGGAATGTAAAGATATTTCAAAAACAAAAACTTTTTACTGACATAAGCAGCTGGGTGTTCACTTGTTCTCGGGACTGCTAACTCTTGCTTAACATTAATGTTTTTTGCAACTCGATTGTGGTATGAAGAGTCACCTAACAGGCATCTCTTAGACGGACGGGTTTTTTCTTATGCACACGCAGATTCATGGAAACATTTCTCCGCTTGAATGGAGAAGGGGGGCAATTCACGAAACCGCTGAAGGGAGATGTAGGATGCCCGGTAAAAACACTTTTTTCCTTCCCGAAAAAAGCAGCGAGGGGTCCTTTTGTACAGGTTTGCATAACTCTTGTAGGGAGAAGATGCTTTCCCCTGACGTGCAACAAATAAAAGAAAACCCCTAGCGAGGCACTTAGATGCAAAGGGTTTCTCTTGAAAACAGATGCTTTTAATGATTCAAAGCTTGAAAGTGGGAAGAAGAGCTTTCTGTACAACAGGAAAATGGAAACATAAAGATTTGCAAGAAAACTCTCTATTCACCGAAGAAGCCTAGGGCACTTGAGTTCAGGTTCCTGACTCTGTGCGGGGGAGCATCTATAATTTGTTTTCACTGGTTTTCATGAGAATGAAGTCACGTAACAACCTATTTGAACAATATCCTGTTTTCATCTTAGACCCAGATTCACGGGAACATTCAACTTCTAGGGAGAAGGGCACTTTTGGAACAGGCCTGATGGAAAAACAAAAAGATTTCCAAGTGAAAACCTTCTTGTACCGTGAAAGAAACAGCTAGGTATTCAGGTTTTTGCTATTCTGTTGGGAATCCATTAAATACATCTGTTTCCCAGGCATAGATTAGTTAGCAAGTGAAAGGCGTGTTACACTGTGAAATGAGAATATGAGTGTTCAAGAAGCCTCCGTTTACTGAAAGAACACAGCCAGGTGTTCACATGGTACAGGTTGCATAACTCCGTGTCTGGAAGCAGTGTATACTCTCTGGTCTCACGTGCTTCCAGAAGTAAAAGCAGTCATACACAGATGCAGCATTTAGGACACGTCCTACCTTTTGACTCTAGACCAGGTTCTCGGGCGATTCTTACAGCCTTGTAAGTCTATAAGAAGGGCATATTCCTAGGAAGCAGAAAAATGGAGACTAGAAAGACGTTTTGAATGAAAACACTTCTAATCTCTGAGAGAAAGCAGCTAGATGCTCAGAGGTGCAGAGGTTAGCTTAACTCTGTATGGAAGAAGAATATAGAGTTTGTACTCACACGCGTCCATGAGGAAACTAAGTCACCCAGACATGCATCCGTTAGGAGCTGTACTGTGTTTCTTTTGGAGTCCCAGATTGACTGGCAACATTTCTGACCTTCTAAGTGGAGAAGAAAAGCAATTTCACAAGAAGCAAGTCAAGGGAGAATAGAAAGAGAAATATAAAGTGAAAATATTTTTATTCCCCGAAGATAGCGCTGCGTGTTTATGGTGTACGGATTGGCTTAGCTCTGTGAATAGAAGCAGCACTTACACTTTGTACCCACAAGTTTCCTTTAGTACAACACAGCAAACCGAGATGCCTCTGTTAGGATGTGTAGCGCATTTGGAGTGCAGAGCCGTATTTGGCTATGACAGTTGCCATTTCTGAGTGGGGAAGAAGGGCGTTTTTGCAGCTACTTGTGTAATTGAGATTACAGAGGTGTTTCGAGTGAAAATACTACTCTTCACTGAAGGAAAGCAGAGAGACGTTCACATGTCTACAGGTTTGCCTAACTCTGCGTACGAAAGCAGTATATAGTCTATGACTCCATGAGCGAAAGAGGTAACTCAGAGTTGCCTCTTTTCGGACCTGCACTGCAAATCACTAGAAGAACCAGACTGTTTGGAAACACTCCATACTTCCATCAGTCCCAGAAGTCAGAAGGACACGCACCATTAGGTAAGGTACTGTGTTTCTGTTGGATCCCTGGCATCACTGGTAACATTACTAACCTTCTGCTTGGCGAACAAGGGCCATTTTGTGAGAAGTGAGATACCGGAGACTATAAAGGTTATTCAAGTTAAAACAACTGTGTTCACCGAACCAAATTACCGAGCAGTTCAGTTGTGCACAAGTCGGACCAGCTCTCCTAATGGAAGCGTTTGTTTTCAAATGCTTTCCTCAGTGAAAGAGGGAACATAGCGATGCTTCCTGTCGGGCATAAAATCAGTTCGGTTGTCGAACCAAATTGTCCGCTAATACTTCTAAGCTTCTAAGTAGGGAACACAGGGATTTTCACAAATATCCACTAATAGGACAATGTATAAATGGTTTTGTCGAAAATCACTCCCTCTCTGAGAGAAAGCAGCTGGTGATAAGCTGTGCATCGGATCCCTTCACTCTGTGTACGGAAGCCCTAGGCACAGTTTCTTTTCAATGCCTCCATCAATAAAGAAGTCACAAGGACATGCACCTCAGGGAATACTACTATGTTTGCGTTTGATTCCCAAAGTCCCTGGGAACGTTACTCAGCTTCCAAGTGCAGAAGAAGGGAAATTGTGGAAGAAGTGGATTAATGAAGAATATAGGTTATTCCACTGAAAACAACTCTATTCCCAGAAAGAACACAGCTACACGTACAGTTGTGTACAGGATATTTAAATTCTGTTGGAGCATTATATACAGGTAGTTTTCGCATGCTTCCATCAGTCAAGGAGTCCCATAGACGTGCATCTTTTTGGCGTGTCCAGTGTTTTGGTTGCAGACCCAGATTCAACGGTAACCTCTGTGAGCCTCCACGTGGAAAAGAAGGGAAGCTTTGCCAAGACAGCTTTAAAGGAGTACGAAAGATGTCTCAAGGGAAAAAACTGAAAGAGAACAGCTAGATACTCAGTTTTGGACAGGACTGCAAAACCCTGTGTGTGGAATCATTCTCAAGAGTTTGTTTGGCCTGCCTTCCATACGTAAAAGAAGTCACATAGAGATGCATCGTTTAGGACGTTTGCAGCCTTTTGGTGGAAGAACCAGTCGTAAATTGTTAAGGGCAGAAGAAAAGGGCATTTTAGTAACAAGGGGGTCCATCATGGACGTAAACGATGTTCCATTTGAAAACACTTATACTCACAGAAGGGAAGCAGCTAGGTGTTCATTAGTGTCCAAGGTGGCATGACACTGTGTATGGAAGCAGCATGCAGAGTTTGTTTGGACATACTCCTGTCCACAAAAGAAGTGACAAGGATATGCACCTTTAGAAAGGGTACTGTGTTCTTGATGTCTTCCGAGATCACTGGTAGCATCTCTAAGCTTCTACTTGGGGAACAAGGGCAATTGTGTAGAAAGTGGGTTAACGGAGAATATAAAGATCAGACAACTGAGAAAAACTCTAGGTCCAGAAAGAAAACAGCCAGATGGACCGTTTTCTACAGGATTCCTTACCTCTGTGTCTGCAAGCATTCTATTCAGTTTGTTTCCCCACACTGCCATACGTCACATGCAAATGAATCCTTTAACCCAAGGAGTGTGTTTTGGTTGTAGGCGAAGAGACAAGGTAACATTTCTAACGTTCTCCATGGTAAAGAAGGGAATTTTTGTGCTCTTCTGTTTAATGGCAGACATAAAGACCTTTCGTGGGCAACACTTCTATTCCCCGAAACAAAGCAGCCAGATAGCGACTTTTGTATAGGTCTGCTTAACGCTTTGTATGGAAGTAGTTTATACGGGTTGTTATCACGTGCTTCCATCCATTGAAGGAGGGAAGAGGACACGCACCTGTAGAGAGTGCAGTGTGTCGGACTTGAATTCCCAGAGTCACTGGCACCATGTCTAAGCTTCTAAGATTTGGAAAAAGTGGGTTAACAGAGAATATTAAGTTTTTCAACTGAAAACAACTCCATTCAGGGAGACCAATGAGCCAGACGTTCAGGTGTGAACAGGAGTGCCTAATTCTGTGTACGGAAGCATTCTATACAGTTTATGTTCCCGTGCTTCCATCGGTATCAGAAGTCCCATAAAGATGCGTCTTTTCGGCATTGTATAGGGTCTTGGTTGTAGACCCCTCTTTTTCCGGTAACATATCTAATGCTTTCCATGGAGAACAAGGGAAATTTTTCACGGGGCCCCCCAAAAAAAAGGGGTTGGGACATCCCCCACCCTAAAAAAATTTTGGGAGTTTTTTAAAAATTTTCCCAGAAAAAAGGGTAAATTTTATATTCACGGAAGTGAGGCACCTGGGGGCCCCTTTTGTTTCATGAGGGTTCCCCTCTGGTCGGGAAAGGGCATAACAGATTTTTTTGTCCCATTTTCCAAAAAAAAAAAGAAGTCCCCTAGAGGGGGAATTTTTTAGGAAAGGTACTGTTTTTCCCGGGGGAGCCCGATTCGGGGGGGAAAAATTTTTTAAAGGGGAAAAAAGGGAAAGAACCCCAATTTTTCCCCCCCAAAAGGGGAAAAAAGGGAGAAAAAGGGGGGGTTTTTAAAACGGAAAAAAAATTTCAATTCATTGAAAAAAAAGCACTAGGCCGTTGTGTACAGTTTCCCCTTTAATTTTTTTAGGAAGCATGATTCCCTTTTTTTTCACGGCTTGGGAAGTAAAAAAAACACCGAGAATGCCCCTTTGAAGAGTGCACCCCCTGCTTCCCTGGGGAGGCCCAAAATTTCTTTGGAAAAAATTTCTAATCCTAAGGGAGAAAAAAAAGTTTGGGGGGTAGCCGGGGGAAAAATTTGGGGGACTATAGAAAGATGTTTCAAAAAAAAGCATTTTATGAAAAAGGGGGAAAGCAGTAGAAGTTCGGGAAATTACTTTTTAGCTTAACCCTGCATGGGAAAAGGGGGTAATGGGTTTTGCCCTTTTCAGGGGGCCCCCCTTCAGAAGGAAAAGCCCCATAGAGAGCCCCCTTTTGGATAGGACTCATTGGGTTTTAAAAACCCCAATTCCCCGGGGATGAGGGGACGGGGAAAAGAGGGGGGAAATTTTTTTGTAAAAAAGCAAAAAAAATTGGAAAAAAAGGGTGTTTTTGGGGGGAAAACATTTAGGCCCCTGAAAAAAAAGCCCAAAAAATTTTCCCTTTTTCAAAAGGGTTTGGCAGAACTTTCGGGGGGAATTAGTATGTATTTTTGGTCCCCAAATGCTTGCAAAAAAAAAATTTTTCAAAACCGGATGTTTTTTTTTTAAAAGGCCCCACGTTTTTGGGGTGTGGAGGGGGGATTCCCGGAAAAAAACGGGGGTAAAAAGGCAAGAGCCCCTTTTAACAGAAAGTGGGAAATTTCAAAAGATAAAGATGTTTAAAAAAAAAACCCCCTTCTTTTCTCTGGGGGGAAAAACAGCAGACTTTCCCGGCAAAAGGGAAACCCTTTCCCTCTGGGGGGGAAAAGCAGAAAACCATACACTTTGTAGCCCCCGGGTTCCTTTCAAAAGGAAAGTCGCACAGGGGTGAGGGTTTTTGCATTTTTGGGGGAAAGGGTTTCACCAAAAGAGCTATTTTTCCCCAAGTAAAAATTAAAGGGGCATTTTTCCCGTAGGGGGGGAAAGGGGGGACTACAAATTTTTAAAAAAGGAAAAAAAAACAGTTGAGGCAAAAGTGAAGAGAAGGGTTCAGTTGGTCTTTTTGACTAACGGGGTTTTAAAACCCCCTTTTGGGGGATTTTCTATTCACACCTCAAAAAAAAAGGGTTTTTTTAAAATCCCCTCTCGGGAAAGGGTACCGTGTTTTGACCGTACACCCGGAATAACGGTTCAAGCAAAGCTTCAAAAAGGGGTTTTTTTGGGAAAATAAAAGGGAAAAAGAGTCTCAGGGAAAAAACATTCCCCTTCGCCAAAACAAAAAAAAGGGGGGGAAGGGGTTCCATATGGGGGCCCGGGGGGGGGGGGGGGGGGGGGGGTTTTTAAAAAACTCGGGACACGGAGAAAAACTTTTTTTGGGGCCCCCACCTTTTCCCTATTTAAAAGAAGGGGCCCCAAAAAAGGTTTTGGGGGGGACACAACCTTTCCCTAAAACCCCCAAATTTCTTCGGGCAATATTTTCCGTTTTTGGGAAGGGGAAAAAAAAGGACAAGCCAAGAAAGGGGGGTTTTTTTTTTTTGGGAGAATGAAAAGATTTTTCAAAAAAAAAAAAGGGTTTTTATACAGAAGCGGGAGGGGCATTTTTTTTTTCGGGTGCTAAACTCTTGGTAAAAGCTTTAAATATTTTTTTAAAAAACCGTTTGTGTCATAAAAGAAGTCCCCTAGAGGGATCTCTTAGGAAGCGGACGGGGTTTTTCTTATGAAACGCAGTTTCCCTGGTAACATTTCCCCGTTGAAAGGGAAAGGGGGCAAGTGGGGGAAACCCGCGGTAAAGGGGGGAGGGAAAGGGGGGGGTTTCCCGGTAAAAAAAACTTTTTTCCCTTTCCCTGAAAAAAGGGCGCAAAAAGGGGTTTTTTTTTTGGGTGGGGGTTTTTGAAAAATTGGGGGGGAAAAGATTAGTTTTGGGCCCAAAAACGGGAAATACATAAAAAAGAAGGCCCTAGGGGCCCCTTTTTGGGTAGGATGAAAAGCTTTTTTCCCCCAAAAAAAAAAGGGGATTGCTTTTTAAATGTTTAAAAAAGGGGGTTTTTAAAAGTGGAGAAGAACCCCCTTTCGGGTAGCAAAAAGGAAAAGGGGGAACATAAAGGGTTGTAAAGGGAAAAACTTTCTATTCCCCGAAGTAAATTTTGGGGCCATTGGGGGTTAAAGGTTTTTCCCTTGACTCGGGCTTGGGAGCTTCTATAGGTTTTTTTTCCACTTTGTTTTCAGGGGAAGGAAACCCCCCGTGACATCCCTATTTTAGAAAATAGGGGTTTTTCTCTATCCCCAATTTTTTCACGGGAACATTTCAAGCTTCTAGGTGAGAAAAAGGGGGCAACTTTTGGAAGAAGGCGGGGGGAAAAAATAAAGAGTAAAAAGGGGAAAAAAACCCCTTTTTTTTTCCGTGAAAGAAAGCGGGTGGGTTTTTGGGGTTTTGTTTAATTCGGGTTTTGGGAAAACCTTTTTAAAAAAAGTTTTTTTCCCAAAAAGGAAAAACCCAAAAAAAAATTTTTAAGTCAAATAGGGGGTTTTTTCTTTTTGGGGGGGTACTTCATTTCGTTTGGGGGAAAACCCCAAATTCTCTAGTCATCCTCGAAAGTTTTAAGAGGGAAAGGACTTTTTCCCGGGGGGAGGGTAAATTTGACCATAAAAAGGGTATTTCCCCCGGGAAACCCTTTCCTTTTTCTTGGTCAAAAGCTGCGGACGATCCTTGGGTCCAGGGGGTTTAGCCGGGGTAAAAAAGCACGGTACAATTAGTAAACCATTTTAAAAAAAAAGAAGCCCACATAGACGGGGGAAACGGTTTTGGGGGGTTTTTAAAAAAAAAGTTTTCCCCTAGATAGAAATATTCAAAGGGGAAAAAGGGGAAGGGGTTTTGTAGCTATTTAAAATTTGAAAATTTTAAAGTTGTTTCAAGTAAAAGTTTTTCCCCGGTTTACTGAAAAAAAAACACCCGGGGGTGTTCCAGGGGCTTTTGCAAAAATTTCCGTTTTGGGGAAGCAGTTTTTTACTCTCGGTCCACTTTTCCAGAATTTAAAAAGCATCAAAAGAGCAGCTTTGGGAAAAATTCCCCCTTTTGTCTAGAAAAGGTTCTGGGGCGATTTTTCCCCCCCTTTTGTAATTTAAAAAGGGGGATCCCCCCGGGAAGCGGGAAAAAAGGGGGGGGGAAAGGGTTTTTGATGAAAACACTTCTAATCTCGGAAAAAGAAAGCAGCCCCCTGGGAGGGCGAGGTTTTTTTAAACTCGTATGGAAAAAATTTTTTAAAGATTTTTTTAATCAACCCCCCCCGGGGAAACAAAGTAACCCAACTTTAACCTTTGGGGTTTTTAACGGGGGTTTTTTTTGGGCCCCCCAAATTTTGGGGGCCCCAAAATTTTGCCCTTTTAAGGGGAGAAGAAAAGAAATTTTCAAAAAAAGGGCAAAAAAAGGGGAAAATAGAAAGAGAAAAAAAAGGAAAATTTTTCTTTTCCCCCCAAAAGATAGCCGCTGGGGTTTTTTAGGGTGTACTTTTTGGGGTTTGCTTGTAAATAAAACAGTTTTTATTTTTGTCCCAAAAAGTTTTTTAGTAAAAAAAAAGGCAAAAAAAACCCCTCTTTAGGTTTTTAAAAAGGGGGTTTTTGGGTGCAGAGGGGTTTTGGGGGCTTTTCAGTTGCCTTTTGAGGGGAAAAAAAAGGGGGTTTTTTTCCCCCGCTATTTGGAAATTGTTTTTAAAAAGGGGGTTTTTCCATTGAAAATAAAACCTCACGGGGAAAAGCAAGGGTTTTTACATTTTACGGTTTTTAAAAAATCTGCGTAAAAAGCAGAAAAGCCTAGGCCCCCAAAGGGGAGCGAAAGAGGAAATCAAGTTGCCTTTTTCGGACCTGCACAAAAAAATCCTGAAAACCCGGGGACTTTTTGGGGAAAAACCCCCCAAAATTTTCCAATCGGTCCGGAAGTCAGAAGGACACCCCCCAAATTAAAAAAGGGGAAACTGGTTTTTTTGGGGATCCCTAGCATCACTGGAAAATGACAAACCTTTGTTTGGGCAAAAAAGGGGCCCATTTTGGGGGGAAGCCCCCTTTTCCCGGAGAAAAAAAGGTTTTAAATTTAAAAAAAAACCTGTTTTAAAAAAAAACCAAAAATTTAACGGAATTTGGGGGTTGTGACAAGTCGGACCGCTCTCTAAAGGGAAGGTTTTTTTTCACTTGCTTTCCCGGAAAGGGGGGAAAACTAGCGAGGTTTCCTGTGGGGCAAAAATTTTTAAGTTTTTTGGGGGAAAACCAAAGGGCCCCCTAAATTTAAAAGGCTTCTAAGTGGGAAAACACGGGGTTTTCAAACTACCCCCTAAACCCCTTTTAAAAAAAGGGTTTCGACGAAAACTTTCCCTTTTCCCCGGGGGAAAAAGCTTGGGGGAAAAGCGGGGCCGGGACCCCTTCACTCTGGTACGGAACCCCAGGCCAGTTTTTTTCAACCCCTCCATCAAAAAAAAAAGTAAAAGGGGACACCCCCCGGGGGGAAATATCTAGGTTTGGTTTTTTTTTTTCCCAAAGCCGGGGGGAAAACTTTACTCTTTTTCCCCAAGTGCAAAAAAAGGGGAAAATTGGGGAAAAAAGGGAAAAAAAGGGTTTGGGGAAAAGGGGGAAAATTTTTTAAAAAAAAGGGGGGGGGGTAAAAAAAAAAAAAAAATTTTTGGGGGGGAAAAAAACCCCGGGGGAAATTTTTTAAAACCCCCCCCAAAAAAATTTTTGGGGGCCCCCCCAAAAAAACCGGATTTTCCCAAAAAAAGGGAAAGTTTTGGGGGGGAAACCCGGTTTTTGGGGGGGGGGGAAAAAAAAAAAAAAAAAAAAAATTGGCAAAAGAAAAAAAGGCCCCAAAAAAAAGGAATTTCCGTTTTAAAATTTTTTTTTTTCCCCAAGGGTTTTTTTTCCCCCCAAAAAATTTTTTTTTTAAAAAAAAAATTTTTTGGTTTTGGGGGGGGAAAAAAAAAAGTTTTTTTAAAAAAATTTTTTTTTGGGGAAAAAAAAGAAAAAGGAAAACTTTTCCCCCAAAAAAAATTTTTTAAGGGTTTTTTTGGGTTTGGGGCAGGGGGGGTTTTTTTTTGGGGAAAAAAGAAGGGGGGGAAAAAAACCCGGGGCCGGGTCCGGTTTTCCCCCCCAAAAAAATTTTAAAAAAAGGGTTTAAAAAATTGGGGAAAAAAAACCCCCAAAAAAAAATTAAGGGGGCCCCGGGGGGGGGTGAAAAGGGGGGGGTTTTAAATTTTTCCGGGGTTTTCCCCCTTTTTTTAAAACCCAAAAATTTTTGGTTTTTTTGGGGGTTTTTTCCCCTTTTTAAAAATTTTTTTTTGGGCCCCCGGGGGGGAAAAAAAAAAAATGGGAAAAAGGGGGGGGGAAAAAAAAAAAAAATTAAAATTTCAGTTTTTTTAAATTTTTAAAAAAGGGGTTTTAAATTTTTTTTTTAAAAAAAAAAAGGGGCCCCCCGGGGGGGGGAAAAAAAGGGGTTTTTTTGGCCCCCGGGGGTTTAAAAGGGCCCCAAAAAAATTTTCCAAACCCCCCAAAAAAAAAAAAAAACCCCCCAAAAAAAAAAATTTTTGGGGAAAAAAAAACCCCCCCAAAAAATTTTTTTTTTGGCCCAAAAATTCACCCGGGGGGGAAAAAGGGGGTTTTGGCCCCCTTTTTTTTAAAACCCGGGGAAAAAAAGGGGTTAAAAAAAGGGAAAAAAGGGGGGGGGGCCCCGGGGAAAAAGGAAAAAATTTTTTAAAAAAAAAATTTTGGGGGTTTTTTTTTTTTTCCTTTTTTGGGGTTAAAAGGCCCCCCCTTTTTGGGGAAAAAAAGGGGGGGTTTTAAAAGGGGCCCGGGGGCCCCCCCTTTTAAAGGGGGGGCCCCAAAATTTAAAAAGGAAAAATTTTGGGGCCCCCGGGTTTTTTTTTCCCCAAAAAGGTTTAAAAAATTTTTTTTTTGGAAAACCCCGGGCCCGGGGGAAAAAGGGGGGAAAAAAGGTTTAAGGGGAAAAATTTTTGGGGAAAAAGGGGGCCCCCGGGGGGGGAAAACAGGGGAAAAAAGGGGGCCCCGGGGCCTTCCCGGGGGGTTTTTTAAATTCCCAAAAGTTTGGGCCCCCCTTAAAGGGGGTTTTTTAAAAAAAAAAATTTTTTCCCCCCCCCAAGGGGGGGGTCCCGGGGGGGGGGGGAAAAAAGGGGGGGGAAAAAAAAAGGGGGGGGGTTTTGGGGGAAAAAAAAGGGGGGGGGGGCCCCCCTTTTCCCGGGGTTTAAAAAGGGGGAAAAGGGGGCCCCCCAAAAAATTTGGGGCCCCCCCCTTAAAAAGGGGGGTTTTTTTTAAAAAAGGGGTTTCCTTTTTTTAAGGGGCCCGGGGGGAAAAGGTTTTTTTGGGGCCCAAAAAAAAAATTTTCCCCCCTTTAAAAAAAGGCCTTTTGGGGGTTTTAAAACGGTTTTTTAAAAAAATTTAAAAAAATTCCCCCAAAAAGGGGAAAAGGGGGAAAAACCCGGGGAAAAAAAAAAGGCAAAAAAATTTTTTTTCCCCCTTTTTTAAAAATTTTTAAGGGTTGGGTTAAAAAAGGGGGTTTTTTTTTGGAAAAAAAGGGGGGCCAAACCGGAAAAAGGGGCTGGGGGGGAAAAAAACCTTTGGGGGCCCGGGGGGGGAAAAAAAATTTTTAAAAGGGGGGGGAAAAAAAAAAAAGAAAAAAAAAAATAAAAGGAAAAAAGGGGGGGGCCCCCCCCCGGGGAACCGGGGCCCCGGTTTAAGGGAAAGGGGGGGAAAGATTCCCTTTGGGTTGGGGGGGAAGGGGGTTTTTTTTCCCCAAAAGGGGGGGGAAAAGGGGGAAAAAAATTTTTTTTCAAAAAAGGGGGAAAGGCCTTTTTTTTTTTAAACCCTTTTTGGGGAAAAAAGACCGGGGCCCCCCGGGGGGGAAAAATTTGGGGGGGGGGTTTTTTTTTTGGGTTTTTTTTTTGGGGAAAAAAGGGGTTTAAAGGGGTTTTTTTTTTTTTTTTTGGGGGGAAATTTCCCCAAAAAAAAATTTTTTAAAAAAATTTTTTTTGGGGAAAAAGGGAAGGCCCCCAAAAAAAAAATTTAAAAATTTTTTTTAAAAAAAAATTTTGCCCTTTTCCCAAAAAACCCCCGGGTTTTGGGGTTTAAATTGGGGTTTTTTTTCAAAGGCCCCCGGGGGGGTTTTTGGGGGGGAAAAGGGTTTTAAAAATTTTAAATAAAAATTTTTAAGGGTTTTGGGGGCAGGAAAGGGGTTTAAAAATTTCCCGGGGGGGGAAAAGGGGGGGGTTTTAAAAAGGGGGGGGGCCCCCAAACCCCCCAAGGGGTTTTTTTTAAAAAAAAAAAAATTTGGAAGGGCCTTTTTTAAAAAAAAAAATTTTTCCCGGGAAAATTTTTGGGGCCCCAAAAAAGGGGGGGGTAAAATTTGGGGGGGGGGAAAAAATTTTCCCCCCAAAAAAAGGGGGCCCAACCCCCTTTTGGAAAAGGGGGGCCCGGAAATTTTCCCCCAAACCTTTTTTGGGAAAAAATTTTCCCCCCCGGGGGGGGGAAAAAAAGGAAAAAAAAATTTTTTTGTTTTAAAGGGGGGAAAAAAAAAAGGGCCAAACCAAAACGGGTTTTGGGGAAAAGAAAAGTAAACCCAAAAAATTTTTTTTTAGGGGTTTTTTTTCCCCCTTTTTAAGGAAAAAATTTAAAAAAGGGGGGAAGGGGGGGGTTTTTTTAAAAAAATTTTGGGGTTTTTTTGGGGGGGGGGCCGGGAAAAAACCCCCCCGGGGGAGGGGGAATTCCCCGGGGGAAAAAATTTTTTTTTTTAAAAAAAATTTTTTTTTTAAAAAAAAGGGGGGGGTTTTAATTTTTAAAAAAAAGGGGGGGTTTTTAAAAAAAAGGCCCCCCCAAAAAGGGGAAAATTTTTTGGAAAAGGGGGGAAAAAAAACCCCAAAAAGGGGAAAGGGGAAAAAAAATTTTAAAAAAAAAAATTTTTTTTGGGGGGGAAAAAAAAAAAAGGGGGTTTTTTTGTCCGGGGGGGGTTTTTTTTTTTCCAAAGGGGTTTCCGGGGGCATTAAAAAAAACCCGGTTTTTTTTCCCCAAAATTTTTCCCAAAAGAT
>JAKFHU010001381.1:0-14622 GCA_023783475.1 Daubentonia madagascariensis | reverse complement strand
TTTTCCCCCAGAAAAAGGAAGTGTTTTTTCCCCTTCCCCAATTTTTTTATTTTTTTTAAATAAAAAGCCTTTTTCCCCAAATTTGTGGAAACCTTTTTCCTTTTTTTTTTAAAAAAATTTTGTAAAAAGGGCCTTTTTAAAAAAAACCCCCCCAAAAATTAAAAAAAAGGCTTTAAAAACATTTCAAAAAACTTTTTTTCCCAGGAGGGGAAAACCACCCATTTTTAAACCTGGAAAAAATAACCAAAATTTTGTTTTTTTCAGGATTGAAGGTTTCACCGACAAAAATTTTTTTTCCCCGCTAACCCGCTTGTACCAACTACAGCCCTTTTCTGAAAGGAAAAATATTACCAGAGCGGGCCTACCCCTTCTAGTACATTCCCCAAGATGGGTTTTTGGCATTTTGGCTTTTAAAAGGAACTGGGGACACACTGAAAATATGCTTCGCCCAAAGTTTTAAAAAAATCCTCAACCAAAATATCATGGCCCATTCTCTCGGGGAAAAAGGGATTTTTTCCTTTAAAATAGTTTTTTCCCAATTCCCCGGGTGTGGGGAAAAGGGCTCCTTTCATTGGTTCTTGCATTTTAGCCCCAAAAAGGGGGCCAAAAGAAATGCAGGACACATTCTAAAAAAGCTCTCTTAAATTCCTTTTTTTGGTCCCCAAGGGAAAAAAAAAATTTGTGAAATTTTCCCCCAAAGAGATTTAAGAACCGCCTTTTAATTTGGATAGTTTTTTTGGGAATTTTAATTGTTTAATTTTAAAAACTTTTACACCCCATTACCCATTTCTGCGACTTTTTATTCTATTAGAAGTAGAAAATTTGATTTGTCGGTCCCCCAAAGAAACCTGTACATGCCATTGGAGCTTTTTTTGAATTTTCGACTAAGAAGTGAAAAAAAACTGTATTTTGGTGCCTCCATTTTTTAACAACCCTGGCAAGGGAATTCTGGGCTTTATCTCAGAAAAGGAGGTTTGTTTGGGACAAGTTTAGTAAAGGCCCCCGCTTGTTAAACTGACCTTTCCCCTGAGATGTTTTGAGGTTTTTCAGGAATCCGTTAAACAGAAGGAAGTGCACAACCGGGGAAAATTCTCGGGGAAAAATTTTTTTTGGGGCTATGAATAAGGGGAAAATTAAGGCCCTACCAGGGTTAACCCCAACCGACAAAAATAGATTTTTGGGGGCTTAACAGGGAGTGTTCACTTGAGACATGTTTCTTCCAAGCCACCATTTTTTAAAAAAAGCCTCCTTGAAATTAGAGGTGAGAAGACCGGAAGGGGGGGGCCCCGTTAAAAAGGCAGCACCTTTAAGTGCCGAAAATGGGCGTTTTTCCAATACAGAGTGTAAAGAGAGAATTCGCTTCAACCGGTTAGGAGAACTGGTGTAAAGAAAGTAGCTGCTTTTTTTTTATGAAAAAAGGGGTTTCATTTGAAAGGGGATTTTTCCATTACCGTACTATGAAAAGTCATCTTCGCTCTTAGTCTTGGAGATAGGACCAGAGAACCAGTTCTTCCACAGAAAGAAACACCTCCATAACATCCTTTTGGGAAATTTTTTTTTTAAATGGGCATGTGAAAAAAAAGAGAAAAATATTTCCCTACGAGATTAAAAACCTAATCAAGGAAACTTTAAACTGTTTTTTTTTTGGGGGAGTGTGTTCCTCGGAATGCTTCTTTTCTCCAAAACCCCTTTTTTGGTACGAAATGACCCTCTCCCCTTTAAAGTTGGAGAAAAGGGGCCCTAAGGTTGTGTTACAGACAAAGCGTCACTTTCTCAGGGTTCATTATTGACGTTTTTCCCCCCAAGGGTGAGAGGGGCCGGAAATATGTTTTCCTAAAATTTTTAAAATGCCGGAACACAAGCGGTATGACCTCCCCCCTTGCCAAAGATGTGTTTTTTGAAAGAGCTTAATAGGAAACCCTGCGGCCACCAAGTCATTTTCTGTAAAGAGTTGTTAGAAAAAAGAAGGAGAAGTGTTTCGACCCACCCGTAACATCTGAAGAAGTCTCTGAAAATTTTTTTTGGGGAACCCTAGGGCAAAAACCAGACTTATTCCCATACAGAGTTTTCAGCAAACGGTACAAACATCAACATTTAGGGTTTTCTTCTGAGTTTAAAAAATGTCTCGATGGGAAACGTTTTTCTTCCTTTTCCCCCGTTGACGAAATTGTAATCTTTGACTAGAGCTTGCAAATGTGACCCGGAATTGGCTTCCAAGCAAATGTGTGTCATAGCATAAGAAGCTTTCCCATGTGACCACTGCACTCATCGAAACAAGTGAGAACCAAATGGACATTGTTTTCTATACACAGATTTGTCGAACCCTGAACACAATTGAATTCCCAGTTTATCGCAAAGAATGGGAGTTTTTCTGATTTTGGACATGTTCCCCTTTGGGCAATTGCCCTCCCTTGTACGAAGGGTCTTCTTTCCACTTAAGAAGCTAAAAACCTTCGGATTATCGGTTTAAACAACCCACTGGACTCTCCAAACAAGCATCTCTAGAGACTATTCAGGTAGAAGGCTACAAAGACAAACTCTTTGAATGTTTCCATAGAAAGAGGTCAGCCAACCAGACCACAACTGAACAGCCAGCTGAGACTTTCAACGAATAGAAATGTTTTCACTTGGGACAACTCTTATGGCCCTCAGGTAACCAATTTTTAGCAAATGCCTCTTCCCCTTTCCTTAGAAGCTTAGACATGTTACCAGTCCATCTAGAACTTACACCCCGAAATTCGACACACTACTCGGGCACACTGATGCTGTGATCGCGTTTTCCTGATCAAATCATATGTGGGAAAAAGACTGTACTTTCTTGGGGCCACTCACACAGAGTTAAGCTAACCAGTGCACATCTGAACTTGTAGCTGCTTTCTCTCTTAGGAGTGAGGTTAATTCCTTTGAAATGGCTTTCTATGTTCTACTTTCCTGCTTGTACCAAATAGACTATCCCTCTCCCGTTAGAAGCACGGAACTATCACAAAACATGGGAAAAAAAAAAAAAAAAAAAAAAAAAAAAAAAAAAAAAAAAAAAAAAAAAAAAAAAAAAAAAAAAAAAAAAAAAAAAAAAAAAAAAAAAAAAAAAAAAAAAAAAAAAAGGGGGGGGGGGGGGGGGGGGGGGGGGGGGGGGGGGGGGGGGGGGGGGGGGGGGGGGGGGGGGGGGGGGGGGGGGGGGGGGGGGGGGGGGGGGGGACACAACCTGGGGAGCAGTCTGAGAAAGAACCCTTTTATACGGAGCCTGCAAAGGTAGAAAAAAAAATCCTTCATATTTTCCAGGATTTAGCAGAGCGTACTCTGGGTCTAGATTCTTTCGTAAAATGTGTTACCTGAGAAACTTTAGACCTGCATTTTCCATTTCTGCAAATTTCATACTCTCCACTTGGAGGTGTCCTTAGAGTTACTGTTGCATCTGAACTTCCAAATGAATCCCACCTATCTGCTTAGTGATGATTTTCCTGACTATTACTGAAGGCACTGAGAAGGACTGTGCATTTGGCTGGTCTACAAGATTAAATCGAGCACAGACTTGTGTAATTCTGGTGTTTTTTTTTGCATGGACGTCGGCTTTGAATGCTTACTTTGCATAGATGGAAAACTGTCATACGTCAAACAGATCTGAATTTCTAGCCAGGAAATTCTTTGAGGATTACCAGGAGAATCCGGCTTAATCATGAAGCATTGCACAACCTTGAAGATTATCTCTGGAGAAAACACTGCCAGTAGAGGGCTATGAAGGCAAACTGTATATAAGGTCCATACACAGAGTAACCTCACCCGTACCAAACTGGCATGTAGCTGCTATCTTTCATACAGGGAAGTCGTTCACTTGAGACACGTTATGTCCTCGAACCAACTCATTTGTTTGAAAAGGGCCCTTCCTCATACTTAGAAGCTGAGACATATTACCCGTGAATCTGGTCTTCATCTGACACGCAGACACTTCCTATGAGATGCCTGAAAATGGGAATAGTGTTTCAAATCACAGCATGTGTGAAGAGACTGTCCATGCTGCTTCCATACACAGAGTTAGGATAACTTGTATCAAAATGAACAGCTAGCTGCTTTCCGTGGTAGAATACAAGGATGTTCATTTGAAATGGCTTTAGAATGTCATTTACCCCATTGCTATGAAATTGGCATTCTTCTGCTCTTAAATGCTTGGAACGATGACCAGAGACTCCAGGTCTTCCACAGAAATGAAGTACACTTCCTACCATACACATCTCCATGAGAATTCCTTTCCTTAAGGAAGCACGTGAAAACAAAGAGAAAGAATATTTCCCTACAAGAGTTAAGCAAACCTACATACAATGAATCATCTACCTGTTTTCTTTCAGAGGTGAGATGTGTTTCCGCTGGGCAACAGCTTTATTTCTCCACTGACCCGTTTGGTACGAAATTGCATACTTTCTCCACGAAATGCTTTGCCGAAAGGACCAGAGAAGCTGCGTCTACAAAGAAAAGCAGCACACTTCTCAGAGATTATTCTCTGGTTGACACGTTTGCTACTGGAAGAGCGTGAGAGCAAACGACAGTACGGTTTCCATACACGTATCTAAGCAGGCTGAACGCACGTTGTCATCTACCTGCCCATTCTCTGAGAATAGATTTGATTTAACTAGCATCAGCTTTTTCTAGGCAATTTGCCCGTGTGCTATGACAATGTCATTCGTCCGGCACTGTGTCTGTTGGATGTATCAGTGGAGAATATGTTTCTGCACCCGACACGCTGTACACATCCTGAAAAAGCATCTCCATGAGAGTTCTGTTATTGATGGAACCCTAGGGAACCCGCGGGACCTACCTACTTCCGTCCAGATATTTCAGCAAAACTGTACCAAACTGAACATCTAGATGCATTCTTCCTGGGAATTAAACTGTTTTACCTGGGAACTTCTTTATGTTTCTTTTTCCCGCTTCGTACGAAATTGAACTTCTTCTCAATTAGAGCTCAGAAGTGGACCCGTGCATATGGCTTTAGAAGCGTATGTGTGCACACTTCCATAGGGAAGCTTTTCCATGGACCTCTGCTACTCTTGAAGGAAGTGAGAAACAAACTGGACATTGGTTTTCCATACACAGATTTGTGCAATCCTGAACACAATTTGAACTCCAGCTGTTTCTCCCAGAGAATGGTAGTGTTCTGAGTTTGTGTATGTTTCCCATGCCAATTGACCCACTTGCTACCAATATGTCCTTCGTTACCACCTAGAAGCTTTAAAATCCTACCAGATTATCGTGCTACAAATCAGAAGACCGGACTGGTCCTAGATGAAGCAAATCTCTGAGACTACATTTACTTGTAGAAGGTACGAAGACAAACTCTTTGTAATGTTTCCGTACGCAGAGTTAAGCCAACCAGGACACAACTGAACATACAGCTGCTATCTGTCATTGAGTAGAAGTGTTTTCACTTGGCACAATCTTATGAGCCCCAGGTACCGATTTTCAACAACATTCCCCTTCCTTTGCTCTTAGAAGGTAGACATGTTACCAGTCAAACCTGCTTCGAACCTGAAATTCAACACACTTCCTCACGGACGCTTGATTCTGTGACTCGCGTTTCCTGATCCAATCATGTGGGAACAGACTGTACATTCTGTGCCGTCAGACATACTTAAGCTCCCCAGTGCACATCTGAACTTGTAGCTGCTTTCTTTAGACTAGAAGGATATTCCTGTGAAAATGCTGTACATGTTCTACTTTCCTACAATCTACTAAAATACCTTCCTTTCCCATTAGAAGCTCAGAACTATCCCAAGAGAATTCAGATCTTCCACAGAAACGAAGTGCTCTTCTAAAGTAAGCATCTCTTTGTGACTTCTTGTTCTTATGGGAGGCCTGTGAAAACCATCGAACATCATACTTTCCCAGAGAGCCTGAAGCAAACCCTTATTTACAACTGATAACCTAGTTGTTGTTTTCAGAGATTAGAAGTGCTTTCACCGACAACAACTTTATATTCTCCGCTAACCCGCTTTGTACGCAACTACAGACCTTCTGCAACGAGAAGACTGAAAATTACCAGAGATCCTGGCTCTACATCCTTCTAGTACACTTCCACAAGATGCTGGTCTGTTGGCACTTGGCTATTCAAATGAATGAGGACACACTGAAAATACTGCTTCTGACCACAGATTTAAAAAATCCTCAACACAACTCATCATGGACCTATTCTCTCTGGGAGAATAGGATTGTTTTCCTTTGAAATAGCTTTCTGTTGCCAAATTCCCCGCTTGCTATGGAAATGGCATCCTCTTCACTTGGTATCTTGCACGTAGCACCAGAAAAAGGGGTCCTGCAAAGAAATGCAGGACACATTCTAAAGAAGCATCTCTATGCGAATTCCTTTGCTTATGGTAGCCAAGGGAAAAAAAAAAATCTTGTAGATAATATTTCCATACAGAGATTTAAGCAACGCTGTTCCATTCTTAACTTCTGGATAGTTTCTTTCTGGGAATTTAATTGTTTCACATTGAAACAACTTTACACTTCCATTATCCCACTTTCTGCGACATTTCACTACTTCTCCACTTAGAAGCCTAGAAAAGTTGCCAGTTCGTCGGGCGTCTACCAAAGAAACACTGTACATGTCCATTTGGATGCTTTTCTTTGTGAATTTTACGACTAAAGCAAGTGAGAAGAAACTGTAGTTTTGGCTGCCATGCACAGATTTAAGCAATCCTGAGCACAGATGATATTCTGGCTGCTTTATCTCAGAGAATGGAAGTGTTTAGACTTAGTAAAGTTTACGTTGACAACGGACCGCTTGCTTGAACTTGACTATTCTCCACTGAGATGCTTTGAGGTTACCAGAGAATCTTTCTAAACATGAAGGAAGTGCCACCTGGAGAATCATCTCGGTGAGAAAACATTTTCTTGTAGAGGGCTATGAAGACTAAGTGGATATAAGGCTTCCATACACAGGGTTAAGCCAACCTGTACACAACTGAGCATCTATCTGGGATCTTCATACAGTGGACGTGGTTCATTGAGACACTGTTCCATCTTCCAAGCCACCGATTTTTAAAAAATTGCCTCCATCTGCACTTAGAGGCTAGGACATGTCACCAGTGAATCTGGGTCTCCGTCTGAAAGGCAGCACCCTTCCTACCAGATGCCTGAAAATGGGACTTGTTTTTCCAATCACAGCATGTGTGAAGAGACTGTCAATTCTGCTTCCATACGCAGAGTTAGGAGAACTGGTGTAAAACTGAAGAGCTAGCTGCTTTTATTTATAGAATAGAAGGGTTTTCATTTGAAATGGCATTGTTGTCCATCTACCTGCTCACTATGAAAATGTCATTCTTCTGCTCTTAGTAGCTTGGAGATAGGACCAGAGAATCCAGTTCTTCCACAGAAATGAAGTACACTTCCTACCATAATCATCTCCTTGAGAATTCTTTTACATATGGAAGCATGTGAAAACAATGAGAAAAGAAATTTCCCTACAGAGACTTAAGCAAACCTACATACAACGGATCATCTACCTGCTTTCTTTCAGGGATGAGCTGTGCTTCCTCTGGAAATGCTTCATTTTCTCCACTAACCCATTTGGTACGAAATGACACACTCTCTGCCTTAAATGCTTGGAGAAAAGGACCATAGAGGTTGTGTCTACAGACAAAAGCAGCTCACTTTCTCAGGGATTCTACTCTACTTGACATGTTTGCTACTCGAAGCGTGTGAGAGCAGACGGACAATACTGCTTCCATACACATATCTAAACTGTCCGGAACACAAGCGGTCATCGACCTGCCCCTTCGCCAGAACAGATGTGTTTTACTTGAAAGAGCTCTATATAGGCAATATGCCTGCGTGCCACGACAACGTCATTTCTCTGTAAAGAGTCTGTTAGAAATATGAACGGAGAATGTGTTTCTGCCCACGACACGCTGTACACATCCTGAAGAAGCATCTCCGTGAGAATTCTGTTACTGGTGGAACCCTAGGGCAAAAACCAGGACCTGGTACTTCCATACAGAGATTTCAGCCAAACTGTACAAAACTCAACATCTAGCTGTTTTCTTCCTGAGAATTAAACTGTCTTCGATGGGAATAACGTTTTAGTCTCCATTTTCCCGCTTCGCACGAAATTGTAATCTTCTGCACTTAGAGCTTGCAAATGTGACCGTGAATCTGGCTCTACAAGCGAATGTGTGTACACTAGCATAAGGAAGCTTTCCCATGTGACCACTGCTACTCATCGAAACAAGTGAGAACAAACTGGACATTTGTTTTCTATACACAGATTTGTCGAATCCTGAACACAATGTGAATTTCCAGCTATTTATCTCAAAGAATGGGAGTGTTCTGACTTTGTACATGTTCTCCTTGACAATTGACCTGCTTGCTACGAAGGAGTCCTTCTTTTCCACTTAGAAGCTTGAAAATCCTTCGAGATTATCGGCTTACAATCACAGCACTGGACTCTTCCCAGAACAAGCATCTCTATGAGACTACATTACGGGTAGAAGGCTATGAAGACAAACTCTTTGAAATGTTTCCATAGAAAGAGTTCAGCTAACAGGACACAACTGAACAGCCAGCTGCTATCTTTCAACGAATAGAAATGTTTTCACTTGGGACACTCTTATGGCCCTCAGGTAACCAATTTTAGCAAAATGCCTCTTCCCTTTCCTTAGAAGCTTAGACATGTTACCAGTCCATCTAGAACTACACCCGAAATTCGACACAACTTCCTCGGGCACACTTGATGCTGTGGACTCGCGTTTCCTGATCAAATCATGTGGGAACAGACTGTACTTTCTGGGCCCTCACACAGAGTTAAGCTAACCAGTGCACATCTGAACTTGTAGCTGCTTTCTCTCTTAGAGTAGAGGTATATTCCTTTGAAATGGCTTCTATGGTCTACTTTCCTGCTTTGTACCAAAATATCCTTCCTCTCCCGTTAGAAGCACGGAACTATCACAAAACATTGGAGTTCTTCCACAGAAACGAACTGCGCTTCTTAAAATGCGCATCCTTTTGACTTATTTTAATCATGGTAGCCTGTGAGAACCAACAGAATATCAGACTTTCACAGAGAGACTGAAGCAAACCTATACACAATTGATCACCTAGTTGCTTTTTTCAGAGATTAGAAGTGTTTTCACTGAAAACAACTTTAGCTTCTCCCCTAACCCGCTTTGTACGAAATGACAGACCTTCTGCAATGAGAAGCCTGAATTCTTACCCGAGAGTCTGGATCATCATCCAGATAGTACTCTTCCACAAAGATGCTTTCTGTTTGGCACTTTGGCTATTCCAATGAACTGAGGACAACACTGAAAATACTGCTTCCATGCCCAGATTTGAAAAATCCTCAACACAACTGACCATGGACCTCTTCTCTCTGGGAGAATAGGAGTGCTTCCTTTGAAATAGCTTTATATTGTCAAATTCCCGCTCGCTATGAAAATGCCATCCCCTCCACTTGGTATCTTGCAAGTAGCAGCATCAATGGGATCCTGCAAAGGAAATGCAGGACACAACCTGGGGAAGCAGCTCTATGAGAAATCCTTTACTTACGGAAGCCAAGGGGAAAAAAAAAAAATCTGTACATTATATTTCCATACGTAGATTAAGCAGAGCTGTACCACTCTGAGCGTCTAGATGTTTTCTTTCCGGAATTAAATTGTTTTACCATGGAGACAACTTTACACTCTCCATTTTCCCACTTCTGCGAATTTCACTACTTCTCCACTTAGAGGCCTAGGAGAGTGACCTGTGCATCTGCTTCTACAAATGAAACACCGTACTTTTCCAGCTGGATGATTTTCTCTGTGACTATTACTACTGAAGCAAGTGAGAAATAAACTGTCATTTGGCTGTCATACACAGATTTATGCAATCCTAGCACAGATGAAATTCTAGCTGTTTTCTCTTTGAGAATGGAAGCGTCCGGGCTTTGGACATGTTTACTTTGTGATTGACCCACTTGCTACGAACACGGTCCTTTTTCTCCACTGGGATTCTTTGAGGAATTACCAGAGAATCCGGCTTAATCATGAAGGCATTGCACAACCTTGAAGATTTATCTCTGTGAGAAAACACTGCCTAGTAGAGGGCTATGAAGGCAAACTGTATATAAGGCTTCCATACACAGAGTAAACCTCACCCGTACACAACTGAGCATGTAGCTGCTATCTTTCATACAGTGGAAGTCTGTTCACTTGAGACACTGTTATGTCCTCGAACCAACTCATTTGTTGAAAAGGGCCCTTCCTCCATACTTAGAAGCTGAGACATATTACCCGTGAATCTGGGTCTTCATCTGACACGCAGCACACTTCCTATGAGATGCCTGAAAATGGGAATAGTGTTTCAAATCACAGCATGTGTGAAGAGACTGTCCATGCTGCTTCCATACACAGAGTTAGGATAACTTGTATCAAAATGAACAGCTAGCTGCTTTCCGTGGTAGAATACAAGGATGTTCATTTGAAATGGCTTTAGAATGTCCATTTACCCCATTGCTATGAAAATGGCATTTTCTGCTCTTAAATGCTTGGAACGATGACCAGAGACTCCAGGTCTTCCACAGAAATGAAGTACACTTCCTACCATACACATCTCCATGAGAATTCCTTTCCTTAAGGAAGCACGTGAAAACAAAGAGAAAGAATATTTCCCTACAGAGAGTTAAGCAAACCTACATACAATGAATCATCTACTGTTTTCTTTCAGAGGTGAGAGTGTTTCCGCTAGCAACAGCTTTATTTTCTCCACTGACCGTTTGGTACGAAATTGCATACTTTCTCCACGAAATGCTTTGCCGAAAGGACCAGAGAAGCTGCGTCTACAAAGAAAAGCAGCACACTTCCTCAGAGATTATTCTCTGGTTGACACGTTTGCTACTGGAAGAGCGTGAGAGCAAACTGACAGTACGGTTTCCATACACGTATCTAAGCAGTGCTGAACGCACGTTGTCATCTACCTGCCCTTTCACGGAGAATAGATGTGATTTAACTAGCAGCAGCTTTTTCTAGGCAATTTGCCCGTGTGCTATGACAATGTCATTCGTCGGCACTGTGTCTGTTGGATGTATCAGTGGAGAATATGTTTCTGCACCCGACACGCTGTACACATCCTGAAGAAGCATCTCCATGAGAATTCTGTTATTGATGGAACCCTAGGGAACCCGCCGGGACCTATACTTCCATCCAGATATTTCAGCAAAACTGTACCAAACTGAACAGCTAGCGGCATTCTTCCTGGGAAGTAAACTGTTTTACCTGGGAACTTCTTTATGTTCTTCTTTTTCCCGCTTCGTACGAAATTGAACTTCTTCTCCAAGTTAGATCTCAGAAGTGTGACCCGTGCATATGTCTTTACAAGCTTATGTGTGCACACTTCCATAGGGGAAGCTTTTCCATGTGACCTCTGCTACTCTTGAAGGAAGTGAGAACAAACTGGACATTGGTTTTCCATACACAGATTTGTGCAACCCTGAACACAATTGAACTTCCAGCTGCTTTCTCCCAGAGAATGGTAGTGTTCTGAGTTTGTGTATGTTTCCCATGCCAATTGACCCACTTGCTACCAATATGTCCTTCAGTCTTCCACGAAACGAAGTGTTTCTAGTAAGATCTCTTTGTGATTCTTGTTCTTATGGACTAACATACTTCTTCCAGAGAGCCGAAGAACATACAATGATACCAGTGCTGTTTAAAGAATGCTTGTCCTTTGCTAAGCAATTAATATCCAACCGTGTTACTTACAGACGAAGCGTGAAGCAACGCTGTTCACTATAACCAGTAGATTTGCTTCTGAATCTTAAATTGTTCACATGAACGAACTTTACACTTCTCCATTACACGCTGACCCTGAACTTCGACCTTCTTCAACAAGAATGCCAAAAATCCAGGATTCTCTGCTCTAGCAGAATAGAGTTTTCCTTTGAATGTCATTTGTGCTTCTTGTTTGAATATTGCAATCGTCATAGGACTGCACTAGACAGAAAAAGGCTGCCTCCGATTTAAAAAATCTGCAGGACCATTCTGAAGATTCTATGCGAATTCCTTTGCTTATGGTAGCCAGGGAAAAAAAAAATCTGTAGATAATTTCCAACAGAGGTTTAAGCAAGGTTCCATTCTTAACTTCTGTAGTTTCTTTCTGGGATTTAATTGTTTACATTGAAACAACTTTACATTCCATTTCCCACTTTCTGCGACATTTCACTACTTCTCCACTTAGAAGCCTAGAAAAGTGCCAGTTCGTCTGCGTCTACCAAAGAAACACTGTACATGTCCATTTGGATGCTTTTCTTTGTGAATTTTACGACTAAAGCAAGTGAGAAGAAACTGTAGTTTTGGCTGCCATACACAGATTTAAGCAATCCTGAGCACAGATGATATTCTGGCTGCTTTATCTCAGAGAATGGAATTTTTTATACTTATTACAATTTTACGTTTAAAACGGACCCGCTTGCTATTAACTTGACCTATTCTCCCACTGAGATGCTTTGAGGTATTACCAGAGAATCCTGTTCTAAACATGAAGGAAGTGCACAACCTGGAAGAATCATCTCGGTGAGAAAACATTTTCTTGTAGAGGGCTATGAAGACTAAGTGGATATAAGGCTTCCATACACATATCTAAACGTTCCGGAACACAAGCGGTCATCGACTGCCCCTTCGCCAGAACAGATGTGTTTTACTTGAAAGAGCTCTATATAGGCAATATGCCTGCGTGCCCGACAACGTCATTTCTCTGTAAAGAGTCTGTTAGAAATATGAACGGAGAATGTGTTTCTGCACACGACACGCTGTACACATCCTGAAGAAGCATCTCCATGGAATTCTGTTATTGGTGGAACCCTAGGGCAAAAAAGCCTAGGACGGTACTTCCATACAGAGATTTCAGCAAACTGTTACAAAAATCAACATCTAGCTGTTTCTTCCTGAGAATTAAACTGTCTTCGATGGGAATAACTTTTAGTCTCCATTTTCCGCTTCGCACGAAATTGTAATCTTCTGCACTTAGAGCTTGCAAATGTGACCACGTGAATCTGGCTCTACAAGCGAATGTGTGTACACTAGCATAAGGAAGCTTTCCCATGCGACCACTGCTACTCATCGAAACAAGTGAGAACAAACTGGACATTTGTTTCTATACACAGATTTGTCGAATCCTGAACACAAGTGATATTTCCACGCTATTTTATCTCAAAGAATGGGAGTGTTCTGACTTTGTACATGTTCTCCTTGAAATTGACCTGTTGCTACGAAGGAGTCCTTCTTTTCCACTTAGAAGCTTGAAAATCCTTCGAGATTATCGGCTTACAAATCAGAGCACTGGACTCTTCCAGAACAAGCATCTATGAGACTACATTACGGGTAGAAGGCTACAAAGACAAACTCTTTGAAATGTTTTCCATATAAATAGTTCAGCCAACCATGACACAAACTGAACAGCCAGCTGCTATCTTTCAACGAATAGCAAATTTTTTCACTTGGGACACTCTTATGGCCCTCAGGTAACCAAATTTTAGCAAAATGCCCCTTCCCTTTCTTAGAAGCTAGACATGTGTACCAGTCCACTTAGAACTACCACCGAAATTCGACACAACTTCTCGGGCACACTTGATGCTGTGACTCGCGTTCCTGATCAAATCATGTGGGAACAGACTGTACTTTCTGGGCCCTCACACAGAGTTAAGCTAACCAGTGCACATCTGAACTGTAGCTGCTTTCTTCCTTAGAGTAGAGGTATATTCCTTTGAAATGGCTCTCTATGGTCTACTTTCCTGCTTTGTACCAAAATATCCTTCCCTCCGTTAGAAGCACGGAAACTATCACAAAACATTGGAGTTTCTTCCACAGAAACGAATGCGCTTCTAAAATGGCATCCCTTTTGACTTATTTTAATCATGGTAGCCTGTGAGAACCAACAGATATCAGACTTTCACAGAGAGGGACTGAAGCAAACTTACACAATTGATACCTAGTTGCTTTTTTGCAGAGATTAGAAGTGTTTTCACTGAAAACAACTTTAGCTTCTCCCCCAACCCGCTTTGTACGAAAGACAGACCTTCTGCAATGAGAAGCCTGAATTTTTTACCCGAGAGTCTGGATCATCTTTCCAGATAGTATCTTCCACAAAGATGCTTTCTCGTTTGGGGACTTTTGGCTTTTCCCAAAATGAACTGAGGACCACTGAAAATATGCTTCCTCCCCCGATTGAAAAAATCCTCAAAACAACTGACCATGGACCTCTTCTCTTGGGAGAATGGAGGCTTTCTTTGAAAAAAGTTTTATTGTAAAAATTTCCCCCCTCGTTAAAAGCCACCCCCCCTTGGTTTTTGAAAGTAGCAGCATACAAGGGGGATCCGCAAAGGGAAAAAAGAGACAAACCTGGGGAACCCCGCTCATGAAAATTTTTTTATTTTCAAACCCAAAGGGGGAAAAAAAAAAACCTGTCTTTTATTTCCTCGTAGTTTTAAGCAGACGTTACCACTTGAGCGTCTAGTTTTTTCTTTCCCCTAAATTTTTAAAGTTTTACCATGGGCAACTTTCATCCCATTTTCCCCATTTTTTGGAAAATTTTATACTCTCCCTTAGAGGCCTAGGAGGTGACCTGGATCGTTTACAAATGAAACACCTCCCCAAATTTTTC
>JAKFHU010001379.1:0-18640 GCA_023783475.1 Daubentonia madagascariensis | reverse complement strand
TACCTTTTTAAATTTTAAAGAAGAAACAAGTGAAAGGATGTTTAATACATGAATAACAATATAGTTTCTAAAAGCAATGTATAGGAAACAAACTCTATGTCATCAATGACAAAATGGATAAATAAATTATGGGTATATTCATACAATGAAATAGTATTGTTAGGGACAGAAAAACAAATAAGAGGGAAACAGGTGGAGAAAAACAAGTAAGAGGAGAAAGCAGTTACAGAAAAACAATAAGGAGGAAATGGTTACAGAAAAATCACCAGGGGAAACAGTTATTTCAGTCTTAAAGAATGGGTCAGATGACACTGGCCAGCAGTCAGAGAATGGAAATGGATCTTCCCCCACAGTGCGTATAACATAACCTTTAAGTCATGTCCAAACATAGAAAGGAATTCAGCCCTAATTATAACTAACCTTTACCTAAACGTAAAGCATATAAAAAGGAAAATATGGAACTAAACAGGGTCTTCTCCACTCACGGGAACAGGCCAGTTTCCCCCTTAGGAAATGCACTTTTGCTTTTCTGCTTTGCACCCTTCAACTTTCCTGACAATAAATTCTTCACACAGACTTGCTGAGTGTCTGTCATCTCTCTCCGTTGTGGTCATGCAAGCCAGGCCTGTGCACGATTCCTCCAGGCCGAGAGCCCAAGAACTGGGACAACACTTTAAGGTCCAGCCATGGACTGAACTGTGACAGTATGCACAGACAAGTACTGTATATATAAACTGGATCACATTGATGAATATCTTAAATCTGGTATTGAGCAATTAAAACAATTTCTAGAAAAATACAGAGTATTAATATTTTGGTAAAGTTTAAAAACATGCAAAGCAATACTATATATTTGTGTAAATATTTAATTATGTGTGTTATAAAATATTCAGAAATGCATGGGAATAAGAAACATCAAATTCAAGATAATGATTATCTCTATCAAAAGGAGTTTATACAATAGATAAGAAGCATATAGGTGACTTCAACGGACTTGGTAGTGTTTTATGTATTTATTTTTTAACTGGATGGTAGTACACAAATTTTCCTAGGAGTTGTTTTACACAATTCTATAGGTCTTAAGTATTTTATAATAAATTTATAAAGAAAAGATCTCTTAGGATACATTATTTTCTTACAAATATTAAATCAAAATTTAATTTTCAAAGAATCACTAAAACACTAAAATTATTTCATTTACATATATACTGATTACTATTGTTATTCTTGCTGGTAAGACAATTGTGTCATGACTTCCATGCCTTTTAAAAAATATATTCATGTATTTCACATTCTATTAATATAAGTAGGTTAGAATTTAAAATTACCAAAAATAAAATGTTTGCCCTCTTGAACTAGAAGTATCAATAATGTGGAAGTGTACAGAAATAGCATTGCAGACTTAATTTTTACTAACTCATATTAAATAATAAACACAGAAGAAGAGCGAGACTAGCATTCTTGGTGGACAGCAAATAACTCATTGATGGTTTAATTTGCATTCACCAATTAACAACGTCTGAGGCATAGTAAGTTCTTCATATATCTAAAGTAGTAATATTAATATTAATGCTACTATTTATATTATTTATGTTTCTTAAATCTTCATATGTACTTGTATTTTTGGAACCACTTTATTCTCTTCCAGTTATCTATTTGGTTATGTGCAAATCCATTTCCTTCTGACAACTGGACCTTTATAGAAAGATTTGTCATCTGGTAGAAAATGCTCTCCTCATATGTTATACCTTTGTAAACTTACCCAATTCTTGGTTGTTCTGTTGTTTTCTCTTCCTTTCATTATTTTTTTCTCTTTACATTTCATTTTGGAAAGTTTCTATTGACATATCTTCAAGCTCATTGATGCTTCCCTCAGTCTTCTAGTTCATTCTATTGATGCGCCCATCAAAGGCATTCTTCATTTTTGTTATAATACAGGCATACCACATTTTATTGCATTTTACTGTGCTTTGCAAACATTGCATTTTTTTTACAAATTGAAGATTTGTGGCATCCCTGTGTTGAGCAAGTCTATTGGCTACATTTTTCTAACTGCATGTGCTCACTTCATGTCACGTGTTGGTAATTCTTGCAGTATTTCAGACTTTTTCATTGTTATTATATCTGGTATAATGACCTGTGAACAGTGATCTTTTATGTTCCTATTGTAATAGTTTTGATGCATCATGAACTATTTCCATATAAGATGGCACACTTAATTGATAAATGTTGTGTGGGTTCTGACTGCTCCACCAACCGGCCATTCCCCCATATCTCTCCCTCTCCTGGGGATTCCCTATTCCCTGAGCCATAACAATATTGAAATTAGGCCAAGTAATAACCCTACAATGGTCTCTAAGTGTTCAAGTGAAGGAAAGATTTACAGCTCCCACATTATATCAAAAGCTAAGACTGATTAAGCTTAGTGAAGAAGGCATGTCAAAAGCTGAAATAGGCCAAAAGGAAGGCCTCTTGTGCCAAACGGTTTGCCAAGTTGGGAATGCAAAGAAAAAATTCTTGAAGAAAGTGCTACCCCAGTGAACACATGAATGATAAAACAAAGCAGCCACATTGCTGATATGGAGAAAATTTTAGTGGTGGGGATAGAAGATCAAACCAGCCACAATGTTCCCTTAAGGCAAAGCCTAATCTAGAGGAAGGCCCTAGCTCTCTTCCATTCTGTGAAGGCTGAGAGAGCTAAGGAAGCTGAAGAACAAAAGTTGGAAGCTGGCAGAAGTTGGTTCATGACGTTTAAGGAAGGAAGCCATCTCTATAATCAAAAAGTGCAAGTTGAAGCAGCAAGTGCTGAGGTAGAAGGTGCAGCAAGTGATTCAGAAGCTCTAGCTAAGATAATTAATGAAGATGAAATAGCTTCATATTGGAAGAATATTTCACTAGGACTTTCACAGAGAGGATAAGTCAATGACCGGCTTCAAAGTTTTGTTTTTTATTTCAATAGATTTAGAGGGTACAAGTGGTTTTTTTGTTACATGGATGAATTGTATAGTGGTGAAGTCAGGGCTTTTAGTATACCTGTCACCTGAATAGTGTAATTATACCTGACAGGTAATTTTTAACCCTAACCCCCTAACCAGCCTCCCATCTTCTGAGCCTCCAATGCCCATTATACCATTCTGTATGTTCATATATACCTGTGGTTTAACTTTCACTTATAAGTGAGTACCTGCAATATTTGTTTTTCCATTCCTGAGATATTTCACTTAGGATAATGGCATCCCGTTCCATCCAAGTTGCTACAAAAGACATTATTTCATTCTTTTTTATGGCTGAGTAGTATTTCATGGTGTGTGTGTGTGTGTTAAAAATATACACACACCACATTTTCTTTATCCACTCATTAGCTGATGAACACTTAGGTTGATTCCACATTTTTGCAACTGTGAATTGTGCTGCAATAAACATAAGAATGCAGGTATCTTTTTTTTAGAAATGTATATATTTTTATTTCAGAATATTACAGGGGTACAAACGTTTTGGTTGCATGTATTGCTTTTGTATAGTTTGAGTCAATGTTATAAGTGTGCCCATCACTGGGATAGTATGCACTGTACCCATTAGGTGTGAATTTACTCAACCCCTCTGCAACCTTCCCACCTGCTTGATTTCCATTGAGTTTTACTTCCACATGTGCACGTAAGTGTTGATTGATTAGTTCCAGTTTAATAGTAAGTACATGTGGTGTTTGTTTTTTCATTCTTGCAATACTTCACTTAGAAGAATGGTCTCCAGTTCCATCCAGGTTGTTACAAAGGTATTATTAGTTCACCATTTTTTTTATGGCTGAGTAGTACTCCATGGTACACATATACCATATTTTATTAATCCACTCATGTGTTGATGGGCACTTGAGTTGATTCCACATCTTTGCGATTGTGAATTGTGCTGCTATAAACATTCTAGTGCAAGTGTCTTTTTTATAAAATGACTTTTTTTTCCTTTGGGTAAATGCCCAATAGTGGGATTGCTGGATCAAATGGTAGGTCTGCTTTTAGTTCTCTCAGATTATCTCCATACCGCTTTCCACAGAGGTTGTACTCGTTTACAGTCCCACCAGCAGTGTATGTGTTCCTTTCTTTCTGCATCCACACCAACATCTGTTGATTTGGGACTTTTTGATAAAATCCATTCTCACTGGAGTTAGGTGATCTCATTGTCATTTTGATTTGCATTTCCCTGATGATTAGACATGTTGAGAAGTTTTTCATAGGTTTATTTGCCATTAGTCTTTCTTCTTTTGAAAAGTTTCTGTCCATGTCTTTTGCCCACTTTTATGTGTTGTTTGATTTCTTACTGTTTGCTTGATTCATTGGAGAGTCAATTACAGACTTCAAGCATTACTGCAAGTCTTAGTAACCAAAACTTTGGTTCTTGGCACAAGAACAGAGACAAGACCAATGAACAGAACAGGAACCAATATAAACTATCTTCATGTTGCCATCTGATCTTTGACAATGCTGACAAAAGCATACTTGGAAAAGAATCCCCATTCATAAATGGTCTGGAAATTGGATAGCCACATGTAGAGACTTGAAAAGATCCACACCTCTCACATTCACAAAATTAATTCATTTGGATTACAGACCCTAGGCATGAACTTATAATATTCCTAGTAGAAAATGTTGGAAAACTCTTATAGATTCAACTAGGCAAGATTTATGAAGAAGACCCAAAGGCAATCACAGCAACAACAAAAATAAATAAATGACTGTTAATTGAACTTCTACAGAGGCATCAATACAGACAACCTACAGAATGGGAGAAAATATTTGCATGCATACATCCAATAAAGCTAAAACCAGATCTATAAGAACCAAACAGGTCCTTTTTGATAACACTGACTTCTTCTATTTTGAGATCCCAAAAACTACACGGGGAAGAATCCCTTTAAATAAATTGTCCTGGCAAAAGTGGTAGCACATAGAAGACTGAAACCGGATCCACACCTCTCACCATGCACAAAAGGAATTCATGTGGATAACAGACTGAACCTAAGGCATGAAACTAAATAATCCTATGGAAAATGTTGGAAAAACTCTATATATGTCAACGTAGGCAAAGCATCATGAAGAGACCCAAGGCAATCCAGCAACCACAAAAATAAGTAAATGAGACCTGATTATGAAGAGTTCTGCACCAAGGAACAATCAATACGCAAATTAGAGCCTACAGAATGGGAGAAAATATTTGCATGCAATACATCCAATAAAAGGCTAAAAACCAGAATCTATAAAGAACTCAAGGAGATGTCTTTTTGATAAAAATGACTTCTTTTCCTTTGTATAGATACCAAGTAGATACCTCACCAGCTCCCTCCCTGCATGGCTCACTCTCTTCCTCTGGCCACAAACGGGTGTGAGGTACATTGCTGCTACCCCTGCCGCCCCTTACTGATGGACCTGGGGGCGCCCAGGACCAACCCTGCTGGTCGAGGCTGCTCCTCGGAGGTCAAGCCCCTGTGCATCGGTGCTCCGGCGGGTTGCCTCAGCCCAGCGGCAGCCTGAGTGTGGCCGTGGCTCCCTCCCTCCCGGGTGGGGCTGGCCAGCTGATTCGGCCGGGAGGCTGGGTGCAAAAGTTGCAGGAGTGGTGCCGCGTGAGGGGGATGGGAGGGAGGTGGGTGAGCTGGGCAAAGGTGGAGGCAACTTTTAGGAGGTGTTTTGAGGTGGGGAGTGCAGCCACTGTGCCCCTTGACCTTTGGAGGGACTTTGGGCAAGAAGGAGGCAGGGGTCTGCTGGAAGGAAGGGACTGGGGCCAGCATTCAGTTCCAGGATAAACTTCCCACTGGCGTGTTTGTTTTGGGGGTGGGAGAGGCTCACAGATTTACCTATTTGATAGAGCATTGACTTAGGTCAAAACTTAACCAAGACATTAATCAAAGGTAGAAAAATTATTCAATCACTCTGATGGTTACTGTTCCTGTACTGGTGTTTGTTTATCCCACATGCAGGGGAAGTGACACACAGAAGCCTCCCTTCTCTTGGACCACAGCCCCCACACTGTTTTCAGCAGGACGGTGATGGAGATGTGTGAGTGCCCTGGAGGGCAGTTAGGCCTGTGGCACGATCATTCCAGTTCTCCCACCTCATGTTTCCAGGAAGGAGGAAAGTTCATGTGGGAGAGGGAGCAATCAGCGTGGAAGGCAGCTACTGTTGCTACACTGTGAATTCGTTTTAAATTGTTGCGATGAGTTACTCAGGCTGGCCAGACAGTGGCCCCTTTTAAACCTTCTGTTAGAACATCTATTTTAAATTAGAAAACTAAAAGCCTACTTGTGTTCAATAATTAAGAAAATAAGTCATTATTTCTTTTACTTTTGCAATTACTTCTGATACGAATGACGTTTGCTGGCAGACAGTAAGAGATGTTGAACTATATCTAAGATGGGATATGTTTTAAAATTAAAATATCTACTTTTTAAAGTTTTGTATGCTTTTTTGATAATATTGGCTTTCATCATAAACAAACAAATTTGGAGAAAAATATTACAAAAATTATAAGAATAATTTAGGATTAGAAAGATGGAAGAACAGTTTAAGAAAACATAAAAGAAAAGAAGAGAAAAATATCTGGTGGATAATTTCTGAAGCCATCAAAAGGTATTTTAAAATAAATGGCATATTGAAGTCCTTGTAAGAATTTATTTTAATAAATTAGCAAAAAAGGTCAATGAGTCTAATCAAACTATTCATTAAGCCTCTCTGTGAGCTGAGATATGTGACTGCTGTGTCCTGATAAAGGACTAATTCAAAATACCTTTAAAGTTTTCTTTTTCTTAATTCTACGGATTATACAGTTCTGTTTTTACTATATTATGCATGCTGTTGTCTTTGCATTAGAGTTAAGGGTTGAAAAGATTAGGTGAATTTTAAAAGAGAGTTAGGGTGGGGTCATCAAAGAGCCCTGGAAGGCACCTTTACTTTGTTTGGCATATGTCATGTTAGAAAGTTACTTAAGCTTTCTAAGACTTAATGTGCTATTTTATGTATAGTGATATTAACATTTAGCTGGTTTGGCTCCAGGACTGTAATGCATTGATCTGTCCATCCCACCATGGGTTCAATCGTTAATTCAACAGCAAATGCCTACTGAACTCCATATCAGGCTCTCTGATAGGCCCTGGTAGGTGAGGGGTATGTAGGACAGATGCTATTTCTGTCACTATGTGTCTTAAGGCATTGTGAGTTCAATGAAATAATGCATACCAAGATGCTTTGAAAGGTACTAACCCTGCCTAAATATAGCTATACTAGTTGCTTTATTCACTTTTTAAAAGACATGTCATGTATTATAATATACAAAACCTAGAAGGAAAGGAAAAGAAAGGAAGGAAAAACACCCTTGTAATCTTTCTGCTGAGCTACAATCAGTAAGGACAATGACTCAAATTTTGGTTCAAGCCATAGAAATAAATTTCCATTTTGTAATCTATCCTCTACCATGTATTTAATTGTCACATTCCAATTAAGAACATTTCCATTTAGAGACTCAGTTCGTAGGGACATGAAATGACTTATGTAAGCAACTAGACTTTCACATTCCTCCTTCTCTACTGAGTTTATTTCATCAAATTAATTAAAGCACAAATTAAAATAAGAAGCTTAAAGATTAGCACTTACATGATTTCCTCCCATGTTTTTAAAATGTATCCTTAAAAGAGAACTTTTTTTTTTCCGTTTTGAAACATCAGAATTCTGGAGGTGATTGGACTGTATGCAAGATATTTAACTGATGATTGGTATGCCTTTATGCTGACTGGATTTTTCCCTAACTTTTTCCATACTTGTTCCATACAATTTATTGATAAACTGAGTAAACAATTCAGATATGAATGAATCCATTTAATTAATTAATGCATGTATCTAGGTTTAGAGACCATTAACTAAAGGGGATGTTTACTGTAATTGTGGAAGGATTTCAATTTCTAGAACTTGTCAATGGAAAAGAAGCCAAACTCTGTAAAGTAATTTATAGAGGTTTATTCTGAGCCAAATTTGAGGACCATGACCTGGAGCCATGCCCAAGAAGCCTTGAGCAAGTGGACTTGCTGTGGTTGGGTTATAGTTCCGTTTTATACATTTCAGGGAGACAGGGATTACAGGTAAAGTTATAAATCAATACATGGAAGGCATACATTGGTCTGGCCTGAAAAGGTTGGCCATCTCAAAGGGGGAGGGCCTACAGGTTGTAGGTGGGTTTAAAGACTCTTTGACTTATAATTGGTTAAAGACATGAAGCTTTTGTCTACAGGCTTGGAATGTTTTCAGATAAGTCTGTTAATCAGAGACAAACTACTGGACATTTGCTGTGTAAATTGAGGACCTGCAGGTTTGTCGTGCATAGCCTTAGGCCTGTTAATGAGTTACAGATGATATCTCCAGGAAGGGAGGGGGGCATGATGAGACATGTCTGACCCCCCTGCTCCTGGCAGGCAATTTAGTTTTAGGATATCCCCTTGGCCAGGAGGGGATCCATTCAGTCAGCCGGTGGGTGGGGGGAGCCTTTTATTCTATTTTAGTTCACAAACTTCAATAAAAGAAAAATGTTTTGAAAGTACATGTTGAATGTAAACAGTGATTATGGCCTCTCCTCAAGTATGGCAAGTATCATATCCTGATGGTCTCTTAAGTTTCTTTAGTAAAGTATGGTGAAAGGCAAATATATTTATTTACTAACACTAAAAGATGAAGGACAGGGAAAAAGTGGATTTGAGATGCTGGAAAGTGGTGCATGATTTGATTTGGTAGAATTATATATAGATTGTGAACATAATGCACATAATGTAACTATCTCCAAAGTTACAAATAATGAATAAGAGAATGGCATGGCAGAACAACCAAACATAGGGGGTGATTTTGTCCTCTTGGCCCTGTTTCCCAGCACCCGGGCTTCCTGGATCCTTTTTGCCCTCACCACACTGGTGCTCCTGTTGGCCCTGTTTGGCAACAGCACAATAACTCTTGTCATTCAGACCAACCCACTTCTCCACAGCCCCATGTATTTTCTGCTCAGCCCTCTGTCCTGCATGGACCTCTTGCACATCTCCACATTTGGCCCCAAAGTGGCCCTCAACTTTCTGTCTGGGGACCACCACATCTCCTTCACTGGGTGTGGCATTCAGCTTTTTCTCCTCATGACCCTGGTGGCATCAGTAATGTTTTTGCTTTAAAATCTACTTTTTTAATATTACTATAGCTAAACAGTTTATAGTTTAGTTAATATTTGTCTGATGTACCTATTCTGTTTCTGTAATTTTCATACATTCTGTACCTTCACAGTGGTGATAGGCTTACTTAAAATAATAATCCCTCAAATCTAGATCCTTTGCCTTTCATTTGGAGCTAAGGTATATTTACATTTGCTGAATGAACTGAACATATTTGAATTCATTTCTACCATTTTATTTAGTGCTTCCCGATTATCTTTCTTCTCTATGTCCACCTTCGTCTTATTCTTTTCTTTCTTGGATTGGTCGTTTCCTCATTCATGTTCCCTTCTACCACTTGAGACAATGTGCTCTCTGATTTTATATGTTTTTAGTAATTAAGACATTTTTACCACGTGTTAATACTTTATCAAATACTAATTTTATTATACCCCTATAATCTTCTCAAAGAGTAAAAAGATATTATGTCATTTAACTCATGATAATCCTCATATCTACTACTTGGTAACAACCCACCCTAAAACTTATTGGTTTGAAACAATAATATTATTATCTATTGTTACCTCCCCAGTGTTATAGACTGGCTGGACTCTGTGTTGGTGGGAGTCTTTCTTGAGGTTGCAGTTAGATGCTGGCTGTAGTCATCTGAAGTATCTACTGGGCTTGATGTCCAAGAAGGTTTCTTCACTTACATGTCTGGTGCCTCAGTGCTTATGCACATGGCCTCTCTCTTCTGCAAACAAGCCTGAGTTTTCATGTGACTTAGAAATTCTCAATTGAATCCTCAGCCGCATAACCCATGCCATGTATTGATACAGACAATTTTCTCCAGAGTTCCTTGACTTGCTGGAGGAAAGGGGAAGGTTTATTCCTAGCCAGCCTTAACATTGGTGTGTCATCCTTTACATCCCCTCCTCTATTTAGGTATCTTCTAACTGACTCTCACCTCTGGTGGGCCTTGTGGTCTTTGATCTTTTTTCCCACGCCATACAAGGCCATGAAAATGATTATCATTTTGTTTACTTCCCTAGACTAATACTCTTGGTAAAGAGAAGATCCCTTTAGTGTTTCAATTTTTCTGGGTTCCTGCTACTTTCACTTAGATTTTAACCTCTGATTTATATATATATACACACACACACACACACACACTCATTCATTCATTCATTCATTCTAGTTACTATTGCTCCATTCAAGCTACTTCAGAACTTATGGCTTAAAACCACAACAAGTTTATTTTACTCAAGAATCTGCTGTTTTTGGGCAGGGTTTCATGAAAAATTCAGGTTTTTTTTTTTTTTTTTTTACATGGTTTCAGTTGGAGCAGTTCAATTGGGAGGTGGAGGTCCTCCTCCAAGATGATTCAGACACATGGCAGTGAGTTGGTACTTGTTGCCAGTTAGGAGCTCAGCTGGCTGGAGATCTTAGTTTTTCTCCTTGTTGGCCTCTCCACAAGCTGCTTGAGTTTCCTTATAGCATGGTGGCTGGGTTCTAGCATGAGCAGGCCAGTAGAACAAGGAGGTAGTGCAAAGAATTTTTATAACCTAAACTCTAAATTCAGATAGAATCACTTTAGCCATACACTATTGGTAAAAGCAGTCACAAAGGCCTTCTAAGCAGATTCAAGGGGAGAGGGCATAAATTCACAAAAGCAGGTTCAATGAGAGAGGGCATAGACTTGACCTCTTAACGAAGGGAGTGGCAAGGTTCTAGTGGAGCTTGTGGGTGGTGGATATTTTGAGCCATCTTTAAAAAATGCAGTCTATCATGGGAACCTATATCATTATGTTCTTTATTTATTTTTTCTTTTTTGTTTTTTAGAGATGGGGTCTCACTATGTTGCCCATGATGGAGTGCAGGTGGCTATTCATAGGTGCAATCATAGCACACTGCAGCCTCAAACTCCTGGGCTCAAACTATCCTCCCTACCTCACCCTTCCCAAGGAGCTGTGATTGCAGACATGTGCTACTGTGCCTGGCCCATCTTCTTTAAATAATAGACATTAAGTCACATTTTTTCTCTTAACTCTCAATAGAACCCAATGCAATACTTGAAATATATATACAGAGAGCAGTAAATTTAAATAAGCAATACTAGCCATTTTTTGCAGCTAAAATGTATTAAATTTTATTAAAATGCATATGTCTGATATGTAATAGTATATTTTTACTATATTGCAGTTTGGAGTTTGTGGTTTCATGAAGAAATTTATGCTCATGAATAGTTATATCATAATATGTATATATAAAGTATGTTTATTATGTATTATATTTAATATAAATATATTTTCTAAATTATATATTATTGTCCATAAACATTATATTTTTGTATAGGTGAAGCCATATATATTTTGTATATTAAATATGTTTGTATATAAGGGGTTCAATATTATATGTTATAATTTTGCATATAAAATTACATATTTTATATATGAAAAGCCATATATATTTTTATATATAATAATATAAACTCATTTATGACCATAATTACAGGATATTTAGTTATATATAAAATATATTAGAAATATATAAATCACATACCAACATATATAATGTAAATTCCTTCATGATACCACAAGCCCCAAAATGCATATCACTCAAATATACTTTTATACTTTTCAAATGATGGAAGCCTAAGGCATAAATTTTCCACAGCCTGGAAATAGTAGCATTCATATTGTATGCATGTGGAATGAATTACGTGTGAGACTGATGTGTGAGGTCATTAATTTGCATACTATTCTCTAGTTTTATTGCAATTTAATTCACTTTATTTAATGGAGTGTATTTTAGTCAATGTATGTGTGATATATGAGGGCTGTCCAGAAGGTGCCCAGCCGTGTAACCATTCTCGTTATACTAAGAATGGATGGATACTTTCCGGACAGCCCTTCTTACGTTGTAATTCTGACTTTTGCCAGTTTCTCACATATTTGTTTAAGGTAGTTTTACAATATTGTCTTCAATGTCATAATGAATTAATTTTTAAATGTTAATAATTTTAAGAAAACAAAACAAAATATAGAAATATTAAAATTCACTTTTCTGGCAAGGAAAATAAAGCTATCTCTATTTCATACCTATAAGCGGCCTATACTCTTAACTGCATCAGCATCTGGCTACCACAGATACTGCTGCACAGCACCCACCACTGTTTGCCTCATGTTACCATGACTTACCTTCTTGATTATGGGGACATTTTTCTCAGTTTACATCCCTCTCAACGATTAACATTTACGCCTACAATATACTAAAAAATGATATTGAATTTAATTGCTATGCCCATTCCTAAAAGATTAATACTTCTGTAACTGAACATAATCTAAGGGAATGTAATGAAATTATGTTACTTTCAGATTTTCACACTTTGTCACCAGTAACCCCACATCATTAATGGTAGTAGACAAAAACTAACCAGTTTATTAAGATGTGCCCAAATAAACTTGTTCACACAAAATCAGTCTGAGGTCCATCCAGCATCACGTGGAATTTCTTGACTTTAGGCAATTGAATCCCTAACTTTTCTACCCCATCAGTTGCTGATTTGTGTTGAAATTCCTCCACGTGTGGTATTGTTAGGTATTGTCAGGAGTAATAATTACTACCAATCATAGCAATGTAAAAGTATTTTTAAGTTACATGTGCTCTATGATTCTGAGGCAGAAACTATTTTAATCCATTCATTGACCTCTTGGATTTCTTCTCTGAAAATCTCTTGTCTGTGTTTTCTAATGTATTATTTGAATTTTCTATATAGATTTAAAGAATGTTTTATGTATTTTGTTGTTTATATGCACTGCTCTACCTTGTTAGTTAAATACATTGCAAATATCTTCTCCAGCCTACTTTATATCCTCAATTTTTTACATCATTATGAACCAAAGTTTTACATTTTGTATTAGATATATTTGAAACACATGTTATTGTTCATTAAACATTAATGTGCTGGATTCTGTTAATAAATTTCCTCATGCTGAACATAATTGGGATAATAATAGTAGTTATTGATATATAAATTGAATCTATGATCATAATAAGTTTGGTATTATTTTTGTACTATCATTGCATCTATGGTTTTCAAACACATTAATCCTACAAATGCATTGTTTAGAGTTAATCTTTTAATGCATAACATGGATAGACAAATTTATGCCTCTATAGAATCACTGAATCCCAAGCAACGAAATATAAATTTCCTCCAGTTAAGCCAGATAGAATCAGGGCATGGTGAGGATAAGGGTATGAATTACAGGTTTCTGAAATAACATGAAGAATCGGAGATGAAACACTAAATTCCTATCCAAACTTAGAAAATATTTGTGAGATTTGGGCAGGTCACCACCGCCCTTGAAGAGTCAGTTTCCTTGTTTCTAGACTCAAGAAATTCACAAGGTATTTAGACTGTCTTCCAATATTGGCCTCATTTCCTTCCATTGGGTTCACCTTTTGCTCTTTATTTGAATTGAAAACAACCGATTAATGTCTATACTAAAACCAGCTTCCCAACATAATATTCCGATTATAATATATTTTAAATATGATTTTAAAAGTCCTCTGTGGATTTACAATTGAAGAATAAATTAAACTAACAGCATTTTAAAATAATCATTGTAATATTAGACATTTCATTCACTGCTCAAAGAGTTTTATATAATATTTACAAAAGAAATGTCACATGAAATATCTATATATTTCACAATTAACCAGCAGAAATTCTAGAGTCTAGAAAGTTATGTCACTCATATAACAATGAACAATTTCAAAATTGAAGTGGTAGCAGTATTCATCTTTCTGATCCTTAACTCAATAGCATTATTTTGTTAATTTTATGAATATAGAAGTACAGATTTATGGGTTGGGCTTCTTGAACTTGAATGTCTATGTCACGTTGTAGTAGCTGGATAAAATTAAGAAATTTGAATCTCTTTAAATCTCAAGTTCATTATGTGCAAAATGGAATGAGATAATATTAATAGTATCTGTCTCTTTTTAGAATTATTTGATGATTACAAGAGAAAATGCAGATAATTTTATAACAGATTTATGGCATACTACAATACCTCTACGCAGATTAGCCATAATTTTATTTTACTACAATTACTCAGTCATGAATACATGTTTCCCATTGAGATATTTTGGAAGAAAAATTAACATATATTTCAGAACATGCAATATAATTCTACCTGTTTTTAATCAAAGGGACAGCTTAAGAGACAACATTTCCAATATCTGTTTGTATTGGATTCTGCACTTCATCCACCTTTTATAAATTTCTTCTGAACATAGAGCAAGCACACATGGTCATGGTGAAGTTAATCATTCTAAGGCTATTAGGTTTTTAAATATTAATCTTTAAATTTTTTAAATATTTAATATTCAATATATTATAGCAATTTTATGAACTTTAATATAACATGGAGCTTAGCATACATGCGATATTTTTTTCATTCTTAAGAACTTTGAAGAGGTAAGGTAAAGGATGAAATCCTATAAAGTGTTATTTCATGTCCAAAAGGCCATTGCACCCAAGTGAATTCCATTCTGTGTAATTCCACAGAATTTCAAGTTGTCTATACCGTTGCTCTATACATGTAAAATAGGATAAAGATCATGTTCTCATTACTCTATTTTTTATTTCCTTTTCAACTGACACATTATATTAATAATTATACATATTTATGGAGTAAAATTTGATGTAAAAATACATATGTACATTGTATAATGATCCAATCAGGGTAGTTAGTGCATACATCACCTCGTACATTTATCATTTCTTTGTGGAGGGTGAGCACACTTAAAAGCCTCTGTTCTAGCTATCTGTAATATACAATTCTTTACTGTTAACCACAGTCACCCCACTGTACAACAGAACATCAGAAATGATTCCTCCTATTTAACTGTAACTTTGTACCCGTTGCCCAACCTCTCCCCGTTCTCCCCTCGCCACTCCTTTCCCAGTCTCTGGGAACCATCGTTCTACTCTCTGCTTCTACGACATCAACTTTCTTTCTTTCTTTCTTTCTTTTTTTAAGATTCCACATATAAGTGGTATTTGTCTTTCTGTGTTTGGCTTATTTCACTTAACATTATGTCCTCCAGGCTCATCCATGTTGTTTAAAATGACAGGCTCCATTCTTTTTTACAGATGAATCATGTTCCATTGTTTACATGGACCACATTTTTTTATCCATTCATCTGTTGACCGACACTTGGGTTGATTCCGTGCCTTGGCTATTGTGAATAGTACTGCAATAAACATGGCAGTACAGACATCTCTTTGACATACTGATTTCATTTCCATTGGATATGTACTGAGTTGCTGGATCATATGGTAGTTCTATTTAAATATGTGATTACACCAAACTCAAAGTCATTAGATCTATTGTCTTATATTTATCTCCACTTCAACGTGGTTTCCCCAGAATCAGCAAAACTGCACCCTTCCTAACTGTTTCTATTATATACCATGCTGACCAATATTTTGGTCTGGCCCTATTACAGTACTTTTCTTTAATTTTATCCAAACATTTTAAAACTGAAATGACTGTGATTCCACATCTGCATGGTGTAGATGTGGCAACCCAAACATAATATGAATAATAATAATTGTAGCAAACATTGTCTCAAGCACTGCTAACCCTTTGATATGCATTGCCCCAACTAACTTTACAAGAACTAAATTAGGTAGAGTCTTTTATTATTTTAAAAATGTGTATGTAGAACATTGGAGTTAGATTAATTTACTTTTACCTAGAAAATCAGGGATAAGGCATAGTAAGTCCAGAACTAAGGTTCTGAATATAAACTTCTCATAATCATTTCAAACCTCCCAGTTTTTTGTTCCAATTAATATCTTGATAGTGTCAAAACAGATATATTGAATAAAATGAAATAAAATAAACAATTGACTATGAAAAGTCCTAGATCAAATTATTATATTTCATGTAATTGATAAATTAATTCAAATAATGTGCAGTATTTGTCAGGCACTCTGGATAGATGCAGTTCCAGGTTCTGTTTTGCTACCAAATATATTCTGATTGCAAAATGGGAATGGAAGGAATATTTTTATAAATACCTGAATAAATGAAAAATCATAAGATAATTATATAAATATTGATTTAACCAAGATCAGGAATTCCTTTTCTCTCTATAGTTTAAATAACATAAAGAAACTTATAACTAGAAACCTCTGCATCCACAATTCAATGGGGAATGATTTGAGGAGGTAAGTGGTTGGGTTTGTGCATTAGAGAGAGGTGACTTCTGATTTGTATTCAAACAATTAAAAGTTCTGTGTATTTTGGCACATTTCTTAGACTTAAATACTGGTCACAAGTTAATGTATTTACAATGTGTATGGTAATTACATGCAGGGTTGTTATAAAAACAAAATAAGATAGTGTACATAATGTGCTTTAATTAATTACTATTGCTCCCATCCCCTCAGAAACTATCATTTTTCCAAGAGGAAACTGAATAGAAGAATTAAATAATAAAATTAAATGTATCCGTCTAACTTAGGGCTGGAGCATGAATCAAATCCTAAGTGTCCTGAAAAGCTTATCAATATTCTTTACATAAATACAATTTGCTAAGATAAACATTCAATATATGCACAGAAAATGTGCAGCTTCAGAGGAAATTAAAGAAACACACGGATTAAATCACATAATTACTATTTTTATGAACTCAAACTTTATTTGTTTCTTTGTAACATACTTTACCACTTGGAATATAGTGAAAATTAACTGTAGGGTAAAGATGAAAAATCTTTATGTAATCTGTTTGACAATATGGGGTGAGAATTGTAGAGCTGCCTTTTCCCTTGAGACCATTGATATATATTCTGGATTTCATTCTAAGAAATAACCCAGAAGAAAGGGGAAAAAACCTATACACACAAAAGTTGTGGGTATTTTTCCAAGTTCCTTTACATAGTCCAATGAGAAGAACTATCATGCAACTATTACATTGCTATATGGAACACAGTATAACAGCCAGTGTGATTTTAATTGACAAAGGTAAGTGCCATGTTTCATGAATTTTGTAGAATGTACATGACAGAGAGTAAAAGGGAATAGTTATGAGATTATTGGGTGAGATCCAGATACGTTAATTTCTCTGTTTGCAAAATGCTATGGATTATGATGTGATCCTTAAAATTGTGGAAATAATTTTGGGGATGAAAAGAAAAAAGAAAATGTCCTTCCTGGCAAAAAGATTTTCTTTAAATCTGGCAGATTATCATAATGCTGTGGTACATGTCCAAAACATAAGCATTCAGGAATTGACTGAAGTATAGCTCTGCATATGAACTGGATGGAAAGTAAAAAACCTACAGCAATTACACCAAAAGCTTCAGAGAACACTATCCCACGTTGTAAGCACTCAACCTCAGAGTGTTAGCACTAAGCTGCCTTAGGAGCTGCCACCGAGCAGGAGGTGCCTAATGCTCCATGTCTCTGGCCCCCTGGGTCAGCGTGGAGAACTCACCAATGCTTCTGTTGCTGGTATAAAATGCAAAGCATCTTGGTAAAGCCCTAGGGAGTCCTGAATCTCAGGCTCTGAGATGCCAATTGGATCACATTTACAAGAATACAGACAACCAAATACTTTCTCTATTTATTAGCTTCATGCAGATTGTTTTCAAATCTCAGGATATTTGATCCTGGCAGAAAATGACCTGTTTGGCTAACATACTGCTAACTTTAGGATATAACTAATTGAAAGTGGGGCCTGCATTAAACTATTAATATTGCTAAATGAGATAGTATATGTAAAGTACTTACCTCATTCCTTGGGAAAGCGTCCAATCCTGCTAGCCTATACTTTACTGACAACAGTCGTGTCAAAAAACAGCTGGTAATTACGTAGGGGATAGAGTGTTATCGAAATGTCCTGCCTCAAAAGATATTCTTCCAAAAGGTGGATGGCTCAGTTGAACTCCTCCAGTCTTGAAAGTTCCTAGCAATATAATTTAGGGTAAGTTAGATGAACTCTCTGAGATTCAGTTTAATCATATATAAAAGGGAAGTCATACTGCCTGCCTCTTCGGTAGGATTATGTATAGAGTATACTTTACGCAATGAATAAAAAGCACCAAATATATCAAACAAGTGCTTTTTCCTCTCTCTTCTTTCTCCATTCTCTAAAAGAATCTTGTTTTCTGATCTGATACATAGTGATGAGAAAAGGTTTAAAAAGAAAAAGAAAATGTTCTTCCTGGCAACAAAGATTTTCTTTTCTTAAATCTGGCAGATTATCACAATGCTGTTCTATAAGACCAAAACATAAGCATTCAGTAATTGATTGAAGTATAGCTCTGGTATAAACTGGTTAGGAAGTAAAAATCCTGGAGGAATTATTTTAAATAACCATGCAGGGATTCTAAACACAATATATGAGGGCGCTAGTTAAATTTTATATTCAAACCAGTGGGAAATAATAGACCGTCAA
>JAKFHU010001377.1:0-19089 GCA_023783475.1 Daubentonia madagascariensis | reverse complement strand
TGCCCCGGGAAGGGGCCCTTTTTTTTTTTTTAAGGGGGGGGGGAGAGTGGAGGTGGGGGGGAAAACCGTGATGATCGGGGGACCTGGGTATGCTTGGGGAAAATGTGGGGTTTTATGTTTACTTTTTTTAAACAAAAAAAATTTTAAAAAAAAAAAAAAAAAAAGGGTTTTCTTTTAAAATAGAAAAAAAGAGCTGTAGAGAAAAGGGGAAAAATGAAGGAAAAAAAATTTTTTTTACGGGGCTTTTAGGGTGGCTTGTTTTTTGGCCTTTAAGGGGTTTTTTTACAAAGGGGATTTCAAAAAAGTTTTTAAAAAATTAGAAAAAATTTTTATAAATTTATTTACCAGTAAGTAAGGTAAAATCTATTTTGAAGAAAGAAAAAAATTTTTTTAATTTTTTTAGGTTAGCCTAAAAAGTGTGCGGGGGTTTTAAAAAGTTTCGGTTGGTTAAATTTTTAAAAAGGGGCCTTTCCCATTTTCCACTCACCCATTTCACTCAGGGGGATTTAACCCAGAAAGAAAAAAAATTCCCCCCACTCCTGCTTTTGCTTTTTTCGGGTTAAAAATTGCCCTATTTAAAAATAAATGTACATTTTTTTTTTTTTTACACTGAATATTTTACTTTACCCTTTCTAGGGTTTTTAGAAGGGGTTTTTTAAAAATTTTCCCCAAATTGGTCACAGTTGCACTTAAATTTAAAATCCCAGAAAAACATATGCACCAAGTTTGCAGGGGTTTAGGGAGGGCAATAGGCTTTTCCCATTTAGCCGGTGTGCAGCAGGTTTTTGGGGAAAAAGACACTCTGATTTTTTTAAAAAACAATTCTAAAAGGGAAACGGGGGCTTTTTCTCAGAATAATCCTGTCATTAAAAAACAACCAGGGGTTTGATACTTTTTTATTTAGTTTTTCTGTTTTCTTTTTAAAACAAATTACCACAAAAGTGAGGGGGTTTAAAAAAAAAAACCCCCAAAAATTTTAGGCTCAGAAAATTGGGAGGTAAAGAATTTTCTAAAAATAGGTCCCCAAAAACCACGTGTTTTCCTTTTTGAATTCCGGGGAAAAAAAAAAAAAACCCCTTTCCTTCCCTTTTCGAAAAAAACTAAGGGCTAAAGGGGGGGGCCACTTTTTTTCTTTTGCCCCTGGCCCCCCCATTTTCCATTTTTTAAAAAAAGGCCAAGGGGGAATAATAAAAAATTTTTTAAATCTCTTTTTCTTCCCTAAAAAAAAAAACCCCACCTGCCTTTCCTTTTGTTTGGGGGGAAAAACCCTTTTTTTTTAAAAATTTTTAGAAAACCCCCCAACCCCCCAAAAACCCTTTTAAAAGGGATTTCTTTTTGAAAAAAAATTTTTTGGGGCCCAAAAAAAACCCCAAAGGGTTTTTTTAAGGGGGGAAAATGGGGAAAAACCCTTTAAAATTTTTTTACAGACCCCATCAATTTTTTGCATAAAAAAAATTTTATATTTTTTTTTCCCCCTTTTTTTTTTTCCCTATTTTCCCGGGGGCTCATTGTTTTCAATTTTTAAAATGTTTTGGGGGGGGGGAAAATTTTATTTATTTTGTCCCCCATTTTTAAAGGGGGAAAAATTTTGTTTTATTTTAAGGGAATTTTTTGGGGGGGGGGGGGTTTAGTTTTCAGGGGGTAATTTTTTTTTCCCCCCCATTTTTTAAAATTTTTTTTTGTTGGGGGAAATTTTTTAAATTTTTTTTTTCAAATCTAGTTAAATTTTTTTTTAAGTTTTTTTTTTTTAAAAATTTTTTGGAATTAATAAAAAAAAAAAATTTTTTTTCCTCCCTAAAAAAAAAAACCCCTTTGGGGGGCACAGTTTAAAAATCTTAAAAAGGGGGTTTTTACCCCTAATTTTTTTAAAAAATGTTTTTTTTTCTTTTACCCCCCCCCTTTTTTTGGGGTTTATTTTTTTTTTTTTTTTTTTTTAAGGGGTTTTGGGTCTTTTTTTGAAATCTTTGGGTTAAAAAAAAATTTAAATTGCTTTAAAAATAAAAAGGTTTGGGAAAAAAGTATTTCCCTTTCCCTTTTTAAATTTTTTGGGGAAGGGGAAAAAAAAAAAGGGTTTTCCCAAATTGTGTTAATTTTTTCTTGTTTAAATTTGTTTAAGGAAAATTTTTTTTTATTTTTCCCCACTATCGGGGCCTTTCAAAAATTACTTTTTTTGGGGGGTTTAATTTTTAAAAAATTGGGGGGCGGGGGGAGCTTTTAAAACCATGGGGGGGGGGCTTTTTTGGGCCCCAATTTTTTAAAAAAAAATTTTAAAAGGTCCCCCCCAAATCGGGTTACTGTTTCATTTTTTAGCCCCCCACCCCCCAAAAAGGAATTATCTAGAAAGTTTTTTCCCATCTTCCCAAAATTTTAAAAAAAAATTTTTTTTAACCTTTTGAATTTTTAAATTTTTCCCAATTTTTTTTTCCCCCAAAATTTTCCCAAAAATCCCCCCCCCCCCCCCCCCAAACCCCCCCCTGGGAAAACCAAACCATTATTTCCTTTTTCCAAGGGGGCCCCTTTTTTAGGGGAACCAAAAAAAAAAACCATGTTTTTTCCTTTTTAAATTGGGGCAAAAAAAATTTTAAAAAGGGGTAGGGGGGAAAATCTTTTTTAAAAAAAGGGCCCACTTTAATTTGGGGGGGGCCCGGGGAATCTTTTAATTTTGCTTTTTTCCCCTGCCTAAAAAAAATTTTCTTGGCCCCCTCATTTTAAAAGGGGGGGGGGGGCCAAAAAAAACCTTTTCCCCCCTCCTGGAAAAATTCCGGGGTTCGAAAACCCACCTTTTTAGTGGGGGGGGTTTTTCCCCTGGGCCTCCCTTTAAAAAAATTCTAAGCCCCCCCACCCTCCCCCAAAAAAATTTTTGGTTTAAAAAATATTATTTGGGGTTTCTTTTAAGGGGGTTTTTTTTTTTTTCCCTTCCTTTTTTCCCTTTTCCATTTTAAAAATTGAAATTATGGGGGGGGGGACGGGGGGTTTCCCCCCAAAGGGGGAAAAAGGGGCCCTGGGTTCGGGAAGGGGGGAAAAAAGGTTTCCTGGGGTTTTCCCCCCTTTTTTCGGAGTAGAGGCTCAACCCGGGGATTTTCATTTTTAAAGAGGGGGTTTTGGGGGGGGGGGGGGGAAAATTTTTGAAAAAAATTAACCAAATTTTTAAATTCCCGGGGGTTTTCCCCAAAGGGGGTTTTTTTCTTTAAAAAATGGGTTCGGGTTTGGGGGGCCCCTGGGCCCCTTTAAAATAATTTTAAAAAAAATTTAATTTTTTTTCTTTATTCCCCCCAAAATTAAAGGTTTTAAAATTTTGGCCCCCTCCATTTCGGGGGGGGGGTTGGGGGGTTAAAGGGCCCTTTTGTTTTAGGGGAAGGGGGTTTTGGGGGGGGGGGGCGGGGGGGTTTCCTGTTTTTTAAATCCTTGGGAAAAATTTTTTTAAAATTTTTTCTAAAATTGGGCCCCAAACCCAAATGTAATTTTAATTTTTTGATTTTAAAATTCTTTTTGGTTTAATTTGTTTAAATTTCCTTAGGTTAAATTTTCAAATTTCCCCCAAGGGGGGGGACCCAAAGGGGTTTTTTCCGGGGGGCCTTGGGCCTCGGGCCCTTTTTTTTGGGTTCCCCTTGGAACCCGGGAGGGGGGGGGGTTTTTGGGAAAAGGGGGGTGTGGGGGGGAAAAAACAGTTTTTTCCCCTTTAAAAGAAAAAAAAGGGGGGGAACCCCTTTAATCGGGCCCCCTTTAAAAAGGGGTTTTTGGTTTGGTTATGTTTTTTTCCCGGGGAAAAAACTTTTTAAAAAAAAAAGCCTCCCCCAAAAAAATAAAAAAAGGGGGGTTTAAAAAAAGGTTTTGCCCCTTGGCTTTTTTTGGCATCTTTCCCCAAAATTTTTTTTTTTCGGGAAATTTTTTTTTTCCCTTTTTTTAAAAAAAGGTTTCATTTTTCCATTTTTAATTTCCCTTTTAAATTTTTTTTTTTCCTTTTTCTGCGGGGGTTTTGGGGATTTATTTTTCCCTTATTTTTTCTATTTTTTTTTAAAGGGGGGGGAAAAACCCCAAAGGGTTTTTTGTTTTGAAAAATTCTTTTCCCTTTTTTTTTTTTTTTTTTTTAAAAAAAAAAAAAAAAAGGGGGGGTTTTTGGGGTCTTTGTTTGCCCAGGGGGCCCGGCCCTTCTCCGGGCCCCCAAAAAAGTGATTTTTCCAAACCCCTGGGGGGGGGGCCCCCCAATTTTTGGGCTGGGTTTTTAACCAAGCCCCCCAAAAACCCCCCTTTCCCCCACCCTTTTGGGGCCCCTTTTTTTTTTTAAAAGGGGGTTAAAATTGGGGGAATTTTTTTTCATCTCTAAAAAAAACCCCCAAATTTTAAATTTTTTCCAGCTCGGGTTTTGGGAAAATTGAAAAAAATTGGGAATTTCCCATTAACAAAAAATTAGGGAAAAAATCCAAAAAATTTTTTTCCCCCCAGGGGAAAAAAGGGTTTAAAGGCAGTAAAAATTGGGGGAAAATTAATTTTAAAATTGTTTGGGGGGTTTTTTGTTTTTTTTAACGGGATTTTTTTGCCTTAAAAAAAAAAATTCCCAAAGGGGAAAATTTTTTTCCCTTTACTTTAAATTTTCCCTTTCTATTCAAAAAAAGGGAAAAGGGGAAAAAAAAAAAAAAAAATTTGTTTTGGAAAAAAAGGGAAAAAGAGGGGGGGGAAAAATCAAAAAAACCCCCTTTTAAAAACCAACCCAAGAACAAAAAAACCCTTTTTCCTAGCGGGTATGGGGGAAAGGGGGGGGATGGCCTTCCCCCCATGGGGGGGGGGTTTTTGATATGTTTTTTGCGGTTTTTGGGGCCATGGGTTTTTTTTTTCAAAAATTTCCCCATTGGGGTTTCCTTTTTATTAAAACTTGGGGGGTTAACCTTTGGGGGGGCCCAAAGCAAAAAGGGGGGCCTCGGGGAAAAAAAGAACCCTTCCTCTCTCCTCTCTCCCCTTTTTTGCCCTTTTTTTCCTTTTCCCCCCTTTTTCCCCCGGGGAAAACCCAAAGGGGGCCGGGGGGGCCCTTAAAATTTTTTGTTTTGGGTTTGGGGGGAAAAAAGATTCCCAATTCCGGGGGGGAAAAGGTTTCCCTCCCCCCTTTTCCCCCCTGGGGGGGAAGGGAAAAACCACGGGCCCAGGGGGGGAAGGAAAATCGGAAAAAAGGGGACACCCCCTTGGGGGCTGGGGGTTTTTTAGATTTTTCCCCTTTTCCCCCAACCTTTTTGGGGCCCAAAAAAAAAACACTTTGGGGGGGCCCCCCAAGTTTGTCCTTTGGTTTCCCAACCCCAATTTTTCAAACCAAGGGAAGTTTTCCAAAAAAAGGGGCCCCAAAGGGGGAATAGGGTTGGGAAAGTTTTCTGGGGGAGGGGGTTTCACACGGGGGAGGGGGGGGGGCCCCGGGGGAAAAGTGGGCCCCAAAAAAACCTTTCCATCCCCCCCCGTGCCGGGGGGGCCCCGGCCCAACCGGGCCAAAAAACCCAGGGGAGGACAAAAAAAGTTTCCCCCTTTGGGGGGGGGGGGGGCCCCTTCCCCGGGGGGGACCTGGGGCCCCTTTTGGGGGTATTCTTTTTTAAATTCGGGCTTTTTAAAAACCCTGTACCTTTTTAAAGGAAATCCTTTGAAAGGAAAAAAAGGGGGAAAAAACATTTTTAATTTAAAAATTTTTTCCCTTAAAGTTCTGGGGAGCGGGCTTAGGGGGGAAAAAAAATTTAAAAAACCAAAAAAGGGGGGGGGGGTCTTTTAGAAAACCCCCAAAAATTTTAAAAAGGGCCAGTTTTCGGGGGGGAAAATTTTTCCCAAGGGGGGCCGGGAAAACCTTGGACTGGGGGGGGGGAAAGGGGGGGTCGGGCCTTTGGGGGGGGGAACGAAAAAAATAACCCCTGGGGGGGGGGGGGACCTAAAACCCCAATCTCGGGGAAAAAACAGTGCCCAAAAATTAAATTTATTTTTTAGGGGGCCCAAACCCGGGCCGGGGTTCCCCCCGTCCCCCTTGGGGCGGGGGGGGGGAAAAAAAAAAAAACCCCAAAAATTGGGGTTTCCAGGGGGAAGTCTTTTTTGGGGTTTTGGGAAAACCGGTTTTGGGGAAAGGGGTTTTAAAAAAAAAAAGGCCAGGGGGATTTGGGGGGGAGTTTTTTTCCCCGGGAAGGCCCATTTGGGCACAAAAAACCCCGGGGGGGAAAATTTATTAATAAAAAAAAATTTTAAACTGGGATAAAAAAGGGGGGTTAAAAAGTTTTAAATTTTTCCCTTTTTTTGGCCAATAGAAAAAAAAACAATATTTACCATTTAACACCCCCTCGGAAAGACATTGTTTAAAAGGGACGTTTTTTTTTGGCCCTGGGGGTTTCCCCCAGGGGGAATGGGGCCCAAAGGGAGGGCGGGGGAAAACCTTTGGCCCCGGGGCCCAAAAGGGGGCCTTCCAAAAAAGGGGGGGTTCACCGGGCTTAAAACCTTCGGGCCCAAAAACCAAAAAACCGGGTTGCCTTTTTCATAAACCTTTCCCTTTTTGGGGCCCTAAAAGCTTGGGCCCCATTTTTTTGGGAGGGGAGGGGAAACGGGGGGGGGGGTTCCCCAAAAATTCCTTGGATTGGGGAAAATTAAACAAAAATTTTAAAAGGGAAGGGTTTAAAAAAAAACCCCCCCCCAAAAACCCGGGGGCCGGGGCCCCCATTTCTATTTTTGGGGGTTTTTCCCCCTTTTTCTTTTTTCCCTTCCCCCATTTGGTTAGGGGGGGGAACTAGAATGGGGGGTTTTTTCCCTGGGGGGGCCCACCCATTTTTCAGTTTCCGGGGGTTAAAAAAAACCCCTTTTTTTCTCTTTTAAAAAAAAACACCAAAAAAATTTCCCCAAAAAAATTTTCAAAAAAGGGGAAACGGGTGTCGGGGGGAATTTTTTTCCCCATTTGGAGGGGGGGAGTTTAAAATTTAAAAACAACCAAAAAAAAAAGGGGGGGGGGGGATTTTCCCCTCCTTTCCCCGGGGGTTTGTTTTGCGGGAGCTTTTTTTACCTGTTTTTGCGGGCCCGGGGGAAAAAAAAAAAACCCCCCCAATTTTTAAAATTTTGTCTAAAGGCTTTTTTCCCATTTTGGCCCCCCAAACAAGGGGGGGGGAAAAGGGGAAAAAAAAAAGGGGCCTTTAAAAGGCCCAAAAAGGGACGGGCCCAATTTTTGGGCTAATGGAAACTGGGGAAAAGGTTTCTTCAAATTTCCCGGGGGGAAAATGGGGGAAAAAAAAAAGGGGGAGTTTTGGGAAGGGGGGGTTTTCCCAAAACTTTTAACAAAAAAAGGCCCGCCTCACCCCCGGGCCCCTTGGTTTTTGCAAAAGGGTTGGGGGCAGGGGGGGGGGACCCCCCCCCCTCCCCCTGTTGGGGGGAAAGGGGACCCCCAGGGGGGGGCCCCACGGGGCCCAGGGAAAAAAAATTTTTTTTCCCCGGGGGGGGGGGTTCCCCCATTTTTTTTACGGGTCGGGGGGCCCCTTTGGGGCCCCACCCCCAAAAGGAGGGGGGGGGGAAAAAAAATTGGGGAACCCAACCTTTTCCCCCACATTGGCCCAAAGGGCAAAGGTTGGGGGGGGGGGGGTTTAAAAGCCCCCCCTGGGCCCCCCATTTGGGCCCGGGGGCCCCCCGGGCCCCTTGGGGGGGTTTGGGGGTTCAAAAAGGGTTTTCCGGGGGGCCCAAAAGCCGGGGGGGATGGGGGAATGGGGGGGGGGGGGGAAACGGGGGGGGGCCGGGGAAGGGGGGGGGGGGGGGGCGTGAAGAAAAGCCCCCAAACGGGGGTTTTCCCGAAACCCAAAAAAGCCCCCCCCGGGGGCCCCACAACCAAAAAACCGGCGGAAAAACGGGGGGCGGGGAGGGGGGGGGGAAAAAGGGGGCCCCCCCCCGGGGTCCCCCCCCCGGGGTTTCGGGCCCCCAAAGGCCCCCCCAGGGGGGGGCCCGGGGGGGGCCCCCAGCCCGGGGGGTCCGGGTAACTGCGGGGGGGGGGGGCCGGGGGGGCCCCCAAGGGGGCCCGGGGCCACGGGGGAAACCGGGGGGCCCCTTTGGAAAACGAAACGGGGCGGGGGGAGGGGCCCCCGCGTCCCAAAAAAGGGGCCCGGGGGGGGGGAGGGGGGGTTTTTCCCCCCCCCGGGCCGGGGCCCCCCCACGGGTTTTCCCCAGGGGGGGCCCCGGGGTTGAGGAAGGGGGCCCGGCCCGGGGCCCCCGGGGTGTCGGGGGGCCCTTTGGAAAGGGGGGGGGGCCCGGGGGGCCCAACTGGGGAGGGCGCAAAATTCCGGGGCCCGGGGTTTGCCAACCCCCGGGTCCCCCCCCTTTTTGCGCGTTTATTTTAACGCGGGGGGCCAGGGGTAGGGAAGGGGGGGACGTTAGGGCAGGGGCCCCCCGCAGGGCCCCCGCAGTGGGGGCCCCGTCCAGCCCAAAAAACCACACCCTTTAAAAAAAACCCCGGGCCCCCCGGGTTCCGGGGGGCCCCATTTTAACCTCCCCCGGGGGGTTTCTCTCGGGGGCTTTTTTGGGGGACCGGGCCGGGGGGGAAAAGGGTCGCCCACGGTTTTTTCCCGGGGGAAAAAGGCTTTTTACCCCCAAAAAAAAAATTTTCTCCCCAAACCCCCAAACCCCTTTTTGTGGGGCCCCATCTTTAAGGGCCAAAAAACCCAAAAAAACCGGGGAAATTTGGGGGGGGGATTTTTAAATTTAAAAACCCCCCGGGTGGTAAAAAAAAGGGTTAAAAAATTTCCCCAAAGGGGGGGATTTTTTAAAGGGGGAAATTTTTTTTTTGGGGAAAGTTTTTTGGGGGGGTTCTCCCCAAAAAATAAAAAAAAAAAAACCCCCCAATTTCTTTTGTTTTCATTCCAAGGGGGGGGGGGAAAATTCAGGGGAACAAAAATTATTTTTTTAAATTTATGTCAAAAAAAAGCCCGGAAAAGGGGGAAAAACCCCTAGGGTTTACCCTTTTTTTTCCCACTGCATTTTTTTTAAAATTTCCTTTAAGTTTTTTTTTCCATTATTTTTTTTATGAATTTGTTTTTTCCCTTCTTTGAAAAAAATTAAAAAGGGTTTTCCCACCCCCGGGTTTTTTGGGACCCCCAAAAGGGGGGCCCCAAGTAAAAATTAATAAAAAAAGGCATTTTTCCTTTAAACCCCGGGGAAATTTTGCGGGTTTTTTAAAGGGGTTTTAAAAGGGGTCTGAAAATTCCCCAAATTTTCTAGGGGAGGGGTTTTTTTTTTAATAAATTTAAAACAAAAGTATTACCGGGGCCCCCAGGGTTTAGGGGGGGAATAATAAAAGGGGGGCCTTTTTTCAAATCCCCGGTAACTTTTCCCCACTTTTGGTATTGTTTTTTGAATTTCCCCCAAAAAAAAAAAAAAAAACCTTTTTTTTGGGGCCCCCTTTCTTTTCCGGGGAAAGGGGGGAAGGGCCTTTAAAGGGTTTTGGGCCCATGTTTTTGGGTTCGGGTTAAAAAAAGGGTTTCCCCCTTTACTAAAAGGGGGGGGAAAAAATTTTAAGGGTGGTGGGAAAGGGGGAAAACATTATTTTAAAGGGGTTTAAAAAAAAAAGGGGGAAAAAAAAATTTTTTTAAAATTTTTTTACAAAGGATTTTTTTTTTTGGAAAAATTAAAAAAAAAAAACAGTAGAAAAAAAAAAGGGAAAAGGGGCCCAGCGGGTTTATATGGTTTGGGTTCCTACTCAGAAAACTTTTCCCTATTGGTGGGGTTTAAAACCCAATTTTTTTGGCTAAAAAAACGGGCTTTACCTTTTCCAAAAGGGGAAAGGGGGGGTTTGGGGGCCACCCTTTTTCCCCGGGGCCCAAATTTTTTCCCCCCCCAAATTAGCCCAAATTAAAAACCCTATTATTTTTTTTTCTGGGGCCCCAAGGGGAAAAAATTTTCAGGGGGGTTCCCCTATGGTTTTGGGGGGTTTTGCAAAAATTTTTTGCTTTTCTTTTGGAAAAAAGGGGGGGCATTTTTTTTTTCCTGAAAAACTCCCCAGGGGCCCCCTTTTTGGGGGGGAAAAAAAGCCACCCTAAAAAAACCCAAACCATTTAAGGGGAAGGGCCCCCAAATTTATTATTTTTTTCCCTTTTTTTTCCCCTTCCCCCCCTTTATCCGCAAATTTTTCAGGGGGGGAAATTTTATTTGGGTTCCCAAAATTTTGCCAGGGGGGGTCCTTTTTCCTTAAAAAGGGAAAAACCTTGGGGGATAAAAAAAAGGGTTCCTCCCCCCTTAAAAAAAGGGGAAAGGGCCCCTTTTTTCCTTTCCTTTATTTCTCAAAAATTAAAACCCCCCCGGGGGGAAAAGGGAAAATTTTTTTGGGGGTTTGCCTTTTAAAAAAAAAAAAAGGTTTTTAAAAAAGTTGGGTTTGGAATGTCAAAAAAACAGCAAAAAAGGCTTTTCCCAAAAAAAAACCTTGAATAAAATTTGAAAAAAAAAAAATTTTTTTAAAAAAACCCCCTGAAAAAAAACGGGGCCTTTTTCCCAAAAAACCATTTTTCCCAAAACCAAAAAAAGGTTTATCCCCATCGGGTCGGGGGCCCTTTAAAAAAAAATTTTTTGGGGACTTGAAAAATTTGTTTTTTCCCGGGATTAAAAAAATAAAAAGGGGTTTAAATTGTGCGCAGAAAAATTTGGGGGTTTTTTCCTTGTTTTTAAAATTTCCCCCTTGAGGGGTTTTTATTTTTTTATTTGGGGGTTAAAAAATTTTTGGGGGCCTAAAACCAAAAGGGTTTTTTAACCCCGGGGGGGGGAGGGAGTTTTTTTTGGATTTTTCTAGGGGTTTTTTTGGGGGGGCCAAAAAAAAGGGGGGGGGGGGGGGGGACCCGGGCTGTAAAACATTAACTTTTGAAATGATTTCACTTTTTAATTTAGGGGGGGGGCTTTTTGGGGGGAGGGGCCCCATTTTTTTTGGTTTAAAAAAAAAATCAGGGGAGGGTTTCCCCTTTTTAATTATTTGAAATTTTAAAGGGGTTTTTCCTCTCGGAAAATGGGGAAATTTCTGATGTTTTGGGGAGGGGGGGGGGAATTTAGGGGAAGGGGGGGGAAGTTTTCTTGCCAAAATTTCTTTTTTAAACCCCATTTTTGGGGGAAATTTTTTCCCCCCCAGTTAAAAAATTCTTTGAGGGGCCCCTTGGGCCCAAAAGGGGTTTAAAAACTTTGGGCGGGGGGGGGGACCCGGGGTTCCCCAATTTTTTATTTATTTTTTGAAGGGTTTTTCCCCCTTTAGTAGGGGAATTATTTTGGGATGCCAAATTTTGGGGTTTTTGGGGCCCCCAACCCCCCCAAAGGGGGGGTTTTTGCCCCCCCAATTTCCAATTACTTTTGGGGAAAAAATTTTTTTTCCCGGGTAGGGATTTTTTTTGGGGAAGGGTTTCGGGGGAAAGGGGTTTTTGGGGGGGCCCCCATTAAAAAAGGGGGTTTTGGGGCCCCCAATTAAATTACATTTTTTTTTAAGGGTTTTTTCCCCCAGTAGGGAAAGGGGACCGGGTTTTGGGGGTGTTTGGGTTTTTGAAGGCAAACCCCAAAAAAAGGTTTTTGGGCCCAAAAATTTCATTTAAAACTTTTTGTAAAGGGTTTTTCCCCCATTAGGGGTTAACCGGGAATTGGGTGGGTTTAAGTTTTGGGGAAGGGGGCACATTTAAAGGGGTTTTCCCCCAAACCCCCCTCTTTTTAAAACTTGAAAAGGTTTTTTTCCCCCCAGTAGGGGAAATTTTCTCCGAGGGGCCCTTGGGCCCCAAGGGGTGGGGGAAATTGAAAAAACTGGGGGGGACTTAAACCCCCCCTTTTTAAATTTGCATTTTTTTAAGGGGGTTTTCTCTCCCAGTAGGGAATTTTTTTTCCAAATCCCCTCGAAAGGGGGCTTAAAAGTTTTGGGGAAAAAAAAGGGGAATTTTTTGGGAAACTTTTCCAATTCCCAATTTTGGAAGGGGTTTTTTCTTTCCCAGTTTTGGGAATTTTTTCGGGGATAAATTTTGAAAAAGGGGGTTGAAAGGGGGGGGATTTGGAAAAAGGGGGGGGGGGAAAAATTTGGGGATTTACATTTTTAAAAGGGTTTTCCCCCCCCCATTTGGGGGTTTTAACCTGGGGGGGTTTTTTCCAAAATTTGGTTTGCCCGGGGCACACTAAAGGGCCTTTTGAAAAACCCAACCCCAATTTTTAAAATTTTTTTAAGGTTTTCTCCCAATTAAAATTTTTTTTGAGGGGAAAAGTCCCAAAGGCCAGGGAATTGGGGACTAAAGGGGGGGGGACCTTTTTGGCCCCAAAACCCCCAAAAACAATTTTTTTAAAGGTTTTTTCCCCCCCAAGTTTTTGGGGAATTTTTTTCCCCAAAATTTTTTTTTTTAAGGTGAAAGGGGTTGGGGAAAAGGGGCCGGGAATTTTTTTTTGGGGAAAAAAACCCCCTTTTTTGGCCCCAAATTTTTTTTTCCCCCCCTTTTTTTTTTTTTTTTGTTTTTGGGTTTTTCTCTTTCCCATTTTTTTGGAACCCCCCTTTCTGGGGGACGTCCCCCAAGGTTTTTTTTTTGGTTTTGGGGAATTTGAAAAAGGGACCCTTTTTTCGGGGCCCGGGAAGTTTATTTCACCCAATTTTTTATTGTTTTTTCCCCAGGAAATGGGTTTTAAAAACCCCCCTTTTTTTTGGCTAACCAGGAAGGGGGGGGGTTTGAAACCCCATGAAAAAAAAGGGAAATTTTGCCCCAAAAAACTCTTACTTTTTAAAAGGTTTTTTTCCCTAATGGGGATTTTTTTTTTTGGGGAAAGTAATGAAAGATTTTTGAAAATAAATTTCCATTTTTTTTTGAAAAAAGGGGTTTTTTAAAAAATGGGGAAGGGGGGGGAAAATTTTTTGTGTATTTGAAAAAACTGGGGGGGAAAGCCCATTTTTTAAAAAAAAAAAACTTTTTTTTCCCAAATTTGGGGTTTTAAAATTTCCCAAAAAAATTTTTTCCCAAAAATTTTGGAAAAAATGGCTCCCCAGTTTTGGGGGTAAAAAGGGTCCCTTTAAAAAAGGGAAATTCCAAAGTGATTTTTTAATGGGGTTTAAATTTCCCTTAAAAATTTCCCTTTTCCCTTATTTTTTGGGGGGCCTCTTTTACTATTTTAAAGGTTTTTTTTTTTTTTGGGGGGGGGTTTCCCAGGGGGCTCGGGGGGGGTTTGGGTAAATTTTTCCTTTAAACCATTTTTTTCCCAGGGGGGCCCCCAAAAAAAGTTTGTATATTTTTTTCTGGTTTTTTCCCGGGAAAACCCAAAAAAAATTTTTGGGGTTTGGTATCCCTTTTCTTTGGTTTTTTCCAAGGGTTTAGGGGGTGGGGGGGAAAAATTTTTTCCCTTGGGGGAAAAAAAGCGGTTTCCCCTTTTGGGGGGGAAATTTCCTTTTGATCACATTTTTAAAGAGGGGGAATTCTAAAGGGATTTTAAAAAAAAACCCCACGGGGTTTTGGGTTTTAATTTAAACGGGGAATGGGTAAAAAAAAAATTTTTTTAAATTATTAAAAAAAACCCAAATTTTTTACCCCCAAAAAAAAGGGTCTTTGTTATTTTGGGGGAATTTCCCCGGGTTAAAAAAATTTTCCCCAAATTAGGGGGGAAATTTTTTCCAATTTTTTTTGGGGGAAAAATAGTAAAAAGGGGGAACTTTTTTTAAAATAAAAAAAGGGTAAATTTACATGAAAATTTCCCAAAAAATTTTTGGGGGGGAAAAAAAGGCCTATTTTTTTAAAAAAAAACCCTTTTGGAAAAATATTTTCCCATCCCCACAAAAAACCCCCCTTTTGGGCCTTGGGGCCCTGGGGGGGGGGGAAAGGTTTTTTTTCCCCCACCTGTTTTCCCAAAAAAGGTTTACCCCCCCCCAACCAATTTTGGAAAAAACCAAAAAAATATTTTTGGGAAAAAACCCCATTTTTGGGGGCTATTCATTATTAAAAAAGGGGAAAAAAAAAAAAAATTTAGGAATTTGGTACAAAAAATTATTGGGCAATTTTTAAAACGTCCGGGGGTTAAAAAATCCCAAAAAAAGAAACTTTTAAAAAATTATTTAGAATAATGGTAAAAAAAGCCCCCCCAAACCCCAAAAACTTTACGGGGGGACAAAATTAAAAAAAAAATTGGAAAATTTAAATTTGGGAAAAAAAAAAACAAAAAATTGGGAAAAACTAAAGGAAAAAATGGGGGAAAAAAAAAATTTAAATTTGAAAAAAAAAATTTAAAATTCCCCAAAAACATTTTTTCAAAACCCCGGGGCCCAAAAAAAAAAAACTATTCCCCCAAAATAGAAAAAGGGGAAATTTTGGGGGTTTTTTTTAAAAAAAAAAAATGGTGCGGGGTCAGTTTTAATTGCTTTAAAATTTCCCCAAAAAAAAAAAACCCCTTTAATTTTGGAAAAAAATAAATTAAAACAAAAATTTTTTAAAAAAAAACCCTTTAAATAGTGGGGGGCCCATTTTAAAAAACCCAGGGGAAAAAATTTAATTAAAAAAAAACCCCATTTTTAAAAAAAAATTTTTAAAAGGTTTCTTTTTAAAAATTCTAAAAAAATTTTCCCTTTCCTTTAAAAAAAAAAAAAGGGGAAAACATTTTTTTTTCAAAAACCAAGCCCCAAATTTTTTTAAAAAGGGGAAACGGGGAAAATTTAATGTTAAAGGGGAATCATTTTGGGAATTTTTGATGCATAAAGGTTCGGGTTTTAAAAAAAAAAAATTGAAATTACAGGGGGAAAAAAGGAAATTAAAAGTAAAAAAAGTAGAAACCCCAAAAAATTTGGGGTTTTTTAAAAACACATTTCCAGGGAAAAAACGGGGGTTAAATAAAACAAGTTCCCCTATATAGGGAAAGGGGCCTTTAAAAAAGGTTAATTAATTTTTATCCCCCTTTAAAAATTTTTCGGGGCCACTTTTTAAATATATAAAAAAAGGGGTTTGTCCCTTAAAAAAATTTTTAAACTGGGGGAAGGGGGGGGGAAAAAAACATTTTTGGTTTAAAGAACAAAAAAGGGAAAAAACAAAAAAAAAAAAAAACAAAAAAAAAAAAAAACATAGGCCTTTTAGGGGGGTTCTAAAAAAAGGGTTCACCCCCCCAAAAAAATTTTTTTTGTTTTAAATTTCCAAATTTCCCCCCCGGGTGGGGTTTTTATTGAGGGGGGGGGGGCCTTTTGGGTAAAATAATTGGGGTTTAAAGGGGAGGGGGGGGACAAACCTTTGGGAAAAAAGGTTTAAAATTGGGCCCCCCTTATAAAAAAAGAGGGGGGGGGGACCCCTTTGGGGTTTCCGGGCTTTTTTTTTTAAATTTTTTGGGGCATTTCGGGGGAAAGGGGGGGCGGGGGAAAAAAACCAGGGGGGGCCCCCTCCCCGGGGAAAAACCGGGTTTGGCGGGGCCACCTACCAAAAATTTTCTTAACTTTTTAAAGGGGCCCCCCCAAAGGTTCATGGGGGAAAAAAAAAAATTTCTTTTTGGGTTTTTTTCCCTTTTAAAGTCAAAGGGGTATTTTTTTATTAAAAAAAAAGGGGGGGTTAAAAAAAGGGGAAAAAAAGGGGGGGGGGGGAACCCCCCTTTATAAAGGGGGGGAAATAAAACCCTTTAAAAAAAAAAGGGAAATTTTTGTGGGGGGGACTTTACTAAAAAAAAATTTTCCCAATTTTTTTCAAAGGGGGCCCCCCTCCCAAACCCCCCACGGGAATTATTTTTAAAAAAAATTTTTTCCAATTTAAAAAAATTTTACAATTTTTTTCAAAAAAAAAAAAAGGGGGGGGAAACCGGGGGGGGGAAAGGTTCCCCAAATTAAACCCCCAAAGGGGGGAAAAAGGGGGGGGGGGGCCCAAAAAAAAAAAGGGGAAAACCCCCCCCCAAAAAAACCCCCACAAAAAAAAAAAAAAAACCCTTAAAAAAAAAAAAGGGGGTTTTGGGGGGGGGGGGGGGGGTTTTTTTTAAAAAAATTTTTTAAAAAAAAAAAATTTTTTCAAAAAAAATTTTGGGGGGTTTAAAAAAAAACCCTTTAAAAATTTTTTAAAATAAACCCCCCCCGGGGGGGGGAAAGGGGGGGTTTTTTTTTTTTTTTTAAAAAAAAAAACCCAAAAAAAAAAAAAGGAAAAAAAAAAAAAAAAAGGGGGGGAAAAAAACCCTTTTTCCGGGGGAAAAATTTTTTTTTTTTAAAAAATTCTTAAAAATTAAAAAAAAAATTTTTAAAAAAAAAATTTTTTTTGGGGCCCAAAAACCCCCAAAAAATTTTTTTAAAAAAAACCCGGTTAAAAAAAAAATTTTTTTTAAAAAAAAAAATTTCCCCCCAAAAAAAAAAACGGGGTTTTTTGGGGGTTTTTTTAAAAAAAAAATTTTTAAAAAAGGGAAGGGGGGGGGGGGGGGGGGCCCCCGGGGGGGGGGGGGGTTTTTGGGGAAAAAAAAAAAGGGGAAAAAAAAAGGGGGGGAAACCAAAAAAAAAAAAAAAAAAAAAAAACCAAAAAAAAAAAAAAAAATTTAAAATTTTTTTTAAAAAAAAATTTTTTTTAAAACCCGGGGGAAAAAAAAAAATTTTTGGGGGGGGAAAAAAATTTTTTTTTTTTTTTAAAAAAAAAAAATTTTTTTTTTTTTAAAAAAGGTTTCGGGGGGCCCAAAATTTTTTTTTTTTTAAAAATTTTTAAAAAAAAAAAGGGGGGGGACCGGGGGGGGGTTTTTTTTTTTTTTAAAAAAAAAAAAAAAAAAAAAAACCCCCGGGGGGGGAAAAAAAAGGGGGGGGGTTTTTTTTTTTTTTGGGGGAAACCCCCCCTTTTTTTTTAAAAAAAAAAATTTTTGGGGGGGTTCTTTTTTTTGGGAAAGGGGCCAAAAAAAAAAAAAAAAAAAAAATTTTTTTTTTTAAAAAAAGGAAAAAAAAAACCCCCAAAAAAAAGGGGGCCCCGGGGGGGGGGGTTTCCCCCGGGGGGGGGGGGGCCCCTTTTTTTTTTCCCCCCCAAAAAAAGGGGGGGGGGGGCCCCCGGCCCAAACCCCCCCAAAAAAAAAAAAAATTTAAAAAAAAAAAAAAAAAAAGGGGGGGGGTTTTTTTTTAAAAAAAACCCCCCGCCCAAGGGGGGGGGGTTTTTTTAAAAAGGGGGAAATTTTTTGGTTTTTTTTTTAAAAAAAAAAGGGGGTTTTTCTTTTTTGGGGGGGGGGCCCCAAAAAAAAAAATTTTTTTTTTTTTTCCCCGGGGGGGAGGAAAAAAAAAAAAATTTTTTTCCCCCCCCAAAAAAAACCCAAAAAAGGGGGGTTTTTTTTTTTTGGGAAAAAATTTTTTTTTTGGGTCTTTTTTAATTTCCCTTTTTTTTTTAAAAAAAAGGGGGGTTTTTTAAGGGGGAAATTTCCCCCCCCAACCCCGGGGGGGGGGGGGTTTTTTTTTTCCCACCCCCCCCCCCCAAGGGGGGCCCCCCCCAAAAAAAAAAGGGGGGGTTTTGGGGGGGGTTGTTTTAAAATTTTTTTTTTTTTTGGGGGGGGGGGAAAATTTTTTCCAAAAAAAAATTTTTTTAAAAATTTTTTTTAAAAAAAAAAAAAAAACCCCAAAACAAAAAACCGGGGAAAAAAAAAAAAAACCGGGGGGAAAAATTAGAATTTTAAAAAAAGGGGGGACAAGGGGTTTTATTTTACTTTAGTTTGGGGGGCCCAAAAACCCGGGCCCAATATCTTTTAAAGGGGGGGGCCCCAAACCAAAAAGGGAAAAAAAAAAAAAAAAAAAGGAAAAATTTTGTGGGGGGGAAAAAAAATTTTTAAAAAGGGCCTTTTTTTTTGGGGGAAAGGGGGGCCCTTTGGGTTTTTTGGGGGGTTTTTTAAAAAGGGACTTAAAATTTTTTCGGGTTAAAAAGAAATTTTACGGGGGGGTCCCAAAAAAGGAAACAAAAGGGGGGAAAAAATTGGCAAAAGGGTTTCCCAAAAAAGGGGGCGGGGGGACCCCCAAAAAATTCGGGGGAGAAAAAGGGGTACCCTCCAACCCGGGGGGGGGAAAACCGGGGTTCCCTTTTTATTTTCCTCCAAAACCCCAATCCCTTTTTCCCTGGAAAAAAAACACCCTTTGGGGGGGAAAGGGATCCAGGGGATTGCCCCCCCCTTCCCTTTCTTTGGGGGAAAAAATTTTTAGGGGGCCCAAAATTTCCCTAAAATTTTTCAAAAACTGCCCCCTAAAAAAAAAAAAAAACCACTTTTTCCCCAAAAGGGGTTTTATGGGGGGGGGGGGGGATTTTTTCATCCCCCCAAAAAAAAGGGGAAAAAGGAAAAAAAAGGGAAAAATTTTTAAGAAAATTTGGATTTTTTTTGGGAAAGGGGTTCTGGAAAATTTTTCCCACTTTTTTAAAAAGGGTTTTTTTGGGGGAGCCCCCGGGGTTTTTTCCCTTTAAAATGTTTTTTTTTAAATTTTTCCAAAAAGGGGGGGGATTTAAAATTTTATCTTTTTTAAAAATCGTTGGGGGGGGGGTTTTTTTTCTCATTTTTGGGTGCGGGGAAATAAAAAAAAAAAAAAATATAAAAAAAAATAAAAACCAATTTTAAAAAAACCCAGGGGGGAAAAAGGGCAATAAGTGCAAAGGAATTTTTTAGGGGTTTTCAAACACAAACAAGGGGGGTTTTTTGGGGTTTAAAAAGAAATGGGGGAAGGCTAGGAATAAAAAAACTTTGTTTTTTCAAAAAAGGAATTGGAACAAAAAAAAAAAAAAGGGGGGCCATGGTGGTTTTTAAAAAAAAAAAAAAAGGTTAAAGGGTTTTGAAAAATTTTTTGGTTTTGGGAGGGAAGGGGGAAAATTTTGGGCCCCAAAGGGGCCTTAATTTTTTGGGAAAAAAAAAAAAACCTTTTTTCATTTTTGAAAAAAAAGGGCCCCACTTTTTTCAAAAATTGGTTTTTAAAAATGTACAAAATTTTAGGTTTTTAAAACCCAAAATTTTAGGCCCCTTTTGGAGGGGGAAAGGGAATTTCTTTTTCCCTTTTTTACGGGGGGGGGAAAAACCCCTTGGGGCCGGGGGCCCAACTTTTAAAAAAGAAAAATTTGGGCCCAAAAAGGATTAAAAAAAGGGGGAACGGGAAAAAAGGGTAAAAGGCCCGGGGCCCCGGGGGCCCCCCCCCGGGGGGGGGTCGGGGCCAATATGGGGGAAATTTGGGAACCCCATAAA